>ONZK01004248.1:29643-49072 GCA_900322385.1 Pharnaceum exiguum
TGTCTTCCCTCTAGAAGTTGCTAGTATTGTAAATTTTTTGCAGATGAATAATTAATCTGGCCAATGGCCAAGTGGCAACTACACATTCACTTTTTGGGGTATCTTTCTCCAAGCAACTTCTACTATTGGACATTGCATTATCAACTTATTAATAAGCATGATCGAGCTAGTAGTTGTCATTGTCTTCGAAGAAACATCAAAATCGGACAAGAAAGTTGATTAAACAAATATATTATACTAGAATAAAGAAGACGAAGAAGAAAATCATGAAGAAGCTAAGCATCGTTGTCTTTTCTATTAGTATGTGTATACTGTTAATGTAACCTAAAGATGGAAGTGCTAGATAATTAACAAAGTGTAATCATCAAGTGGAGAAGAAAGGTAGGGTATATAAGGTCTGTATAGAATAAATGGCAGCTCCAACTTTCAACTATATAATATTTTTTATCAACTACTCCCGTAACAGATATGTGGGAGAGATGATGTTGGAATATGGCAACACAAGGGTGAAGTACATGCTCCCTCCCAGGGTGCGTTTGTAATACAATATTTACAACCCTTGATCGCATATCATCTTCATCTCAGAACGAAATAAAGGTTTCCGATCCTAATTGAATATAGATATATTAATTTTTGTTACTTTCAATATACTGTAGTAGGAAACTAGTATTACAACAAGTCTTTGGTACACTACCGGGTGTATACGTATACCGGGTGAATTTGTAACTAATTATAAAGGGACTGACTAATAGCATAAAAAAGATGACCTAATAGTCGTATTTTGTTGAAATGCTTTGTAAAAAACACATGGTTGTATACGTACACCGAATATACCTAAAAATTGGAGAATATTTTATAGTTTTCGATCTTCATAGACATTCAAGTAACTACTAGACGTACTATTCCAGAAAATTTATGCATAAACATGATAGTAGTAATATACAATAGTTTCTCAGCTCGAAGCCGACAGTCTTGGTCGCTCTATAAAATTCATGCATGGCATCATATTAGTAGTAGACTAGTAGTTTCTCAAAGTCAGTAAACATAAAAAAGAAAACACAAAAGTTTTTCAAAGTCAGTAGAAATTAGCCAATCTAATCACGACAAACGAAAAGTAAAACAGCATAAGATAGAGTTTAGCGCTTGGCCACGGCAAGTTGCTTTTAGTTAATCAGGGTAAAAGACCAACGAGGAAACTTTCACAACAATGGTTTCAACTTGCAACAATAGTAAACAAGATGCAAGATGAACAGGAAGATTGAGATAGTGTTTGTATGAGAGGCCTTAAAATTTGAATTAGTCGAGATTATTTCGAATTAGTCGAGATTATGTTGCAAGTTGAAACCATTGTACCTTATGTTTCAACTTGCAACAATAGTACACTTTTGGTGATTGAATATCCGATTCAATTTCGTATTAGTCGAGATAATTTCAGTATTTCAGTTTTAGAGCAAGTACTGATACATAGTTATCAGTAAGATGTATAGAAATTGAGCATTATAACTAAATAAAAGAAGAATTTAACGAGAAGAATCGCATCAAAGATTACAAATCGACAGTGAATAAAAAAGCACGATCAACAATGTCAATACGCATTTCGTTGCTGTGAGATTTTGCTAAAAAGAGAAGATATTTGGCTGAGAATAAGACCCGCAAAGGTTAGTGCTAACTCTGACTCTGTACTTATTGAAACAAAGAATAAATAGCAACAACATAAAAACATAGTGCATTCGAAATCACTTCCGCACTAAAATATACTCCAATCATGGGTTACATGCATGACTTGATAATGACATAAGTGGATTTGTGGAAGGAAAGGAACAATCAAATAGCCTAATGTGAACAAACCGTCGCGTATTGTAAGACTTCTGCTGACTGAAGTGCTGAACCCACCATTCAGTAGAAATTGCGCTTCTATAGTACCCCTCCCCTATGTACTAAAAATTCTTAATTTATATTTCTACTTTGGGTATATCTTATATAAATTTTTTACATTATTATAATATCTTGAAAAATGTTAATTAACCACGCAACTCTACATGTACTATCTAAAACATTCGTACAAACAGTAACTATTAGATCTTCTTAAGACGAAAAGAGTATAGTTACCGGGTTGCCAGAAGAAAATCCATTTCAAAGCAAGCTTGTACCGAAGATAATAACTTCAGATTTGTTCCCAAATTCATAGTACACAAACGTTGTCGTCAATGATTGGCTCTTTCCACCACCTTCATTGGCAATGATCAAGAATTAATCTGGTTAGTCCTGATCTCCCCATTTTTTTCTCATCCAAGACGAAGGAACATATTTTTTTTGATGGAAGAAGGAACTTATTAAAAATAGGGATCCTCATATTTCAAATCCTTCCCCTTTTAATTGTAATCGTACGAGATTAATGAACCAATTAAATAAGTATTTGGTAGTCAATCAATGCACTATCACTTGTTCTATTAGGATACAGTATTATAATCGATAAAAGTACATTTGATATGTACGTATTTGTGTATCGGTAATACAGTTAGCTAAGTTAGTCTGTTAGGAGTTAGTCAGTTAGGTGTGTATGTGTACAGAAAGTGGCAGACTGGCAGGAAAGGCGAGTTGTTTGGAAAGTTAATTAGGTAGCTGATTTCATTAGCTCAATGTTGAGGGTTGATATAAACAGATAGAGTCATAGAGAGATACATGCATTTGGAAGATCAATTGATGAAGTAATAAGATCATTTTACTTCTCTTATTTGTTTCTCTCTTTCAATATCTGTTGTTACTGTTAACGTATCAGTCCTGTGTTCATATGTTGGAAAAATCTTCTCTAACCCTCCGGGTCAATGACCCACCAAATTTTCTCTCTATATCTTTCTAGAATTTAAGAGGGGTAGTTTGTTTATTTTAATGAGAGAAGCCACATTTATACTATCGGGTTTCCGACCCACCGGATCACTCTAGCATTCTCCTCGTATGTTTATCCTAACAAACTTCACTTGCTTCCGGTAATTACTCTTGAGTTATTAATCCCTGTTATGTAATCATGAAAGGTTCAACAACTTTCATAGCCTTTGAAACCTTTTGACAGCAGGAGGTTTGAAATCAAATTATCTGTGTGATATCCCACTTTAGGAATACACGGCGGGACCAAGAGCCATTCATAGGCCAAGTCATCATTAAATTCTCCAATGAGATGACTGAAACTTTCAATCATTGTCTCCCACACCGCAAAACAAGAAGCATACGTCATAATAATGTATTCGCATTTCGCAATGATTGATTTCAATAATATGTACTACTCGATCGATCTTAGCTTGCGTTTATATACTTTCCAAACTTGTAAATTTAGTGTGATTAGGATGGTAGAAGCTAAGATGAAGAACATCGCAATAGCAATGCAATTATGCAAGGCTAGAGCCAGTCCAAATTGACTACTCCGTATACTCACCAATCAAATTTCTCTCATGCTAATTATTTTTTCGATGAACAAGCTAGAAATGAGATACTCTTTTCCTCTAGACCTTTCAAAAGAAAAAGAAAATCTGTGGTGTATTTCTCCTTTGTAAATCGTTTGCCCGTTGTCGAGTTTATATTTTCCATTACTATTTGCATCTATCATTTTCTATTTACGATCTACCCCTCTTGTGGATTTTTTTGTTGTTTTCCGTTAGGTATACCGAAGCTTCACTCAGACAATATTCGGATGCGACCTAAGTCGCTCACCTGAATGTGGCAGATGGTCTTCTGAGTCTTTTGCTTAAATAGCAAAATGGGAGAAACTATTTACCAAAATAGCAATACTCTAAAACTATTTCCCAAACTAACAAAAAACAAAGTTAAGTCATTTTTTTTTGTTTGAAAAAGGACAAAATAACGTTCTTTTTGTTTTTACCAATTTTGTTTTGTTTAGATCACATCATTATTTTGGTGTGATTTTCTTCCCTTTTTAATTAAAAGGGATAAATCATTTTTATACCATGTAAATCAACATATTTATAGGATTCTTATCAAAAATATTAATAATCAAGGGAAGATAAAATGAATTTACTCACATTTATATTTCATTCTCTTGCGGGATAGTCACAAGTCAAATACGAATAATTGTTAGCTATTTTTATTGCTGTTATTATTATATTAAAATTATCACTATCATTATTATTATTGTTATTATTATTAGTATACTACTACTATTTAATTTTTGGGAATATATGTATTTGATAAAACATGAATATTTCAAGAGTTTGATTTTAAAGAACATATAAAAAAGAGATTGATTTTGACTTAGCATGTTTTAACACATCAAAATCTTGTCATCTTGCTATAAAAATTGAAAATAACTATACTAACTACTCGATTAAAATGTAAATTAAAATCTAACAGTGGGATTTTTTAAATATATTGATATAAATTGAATTGCATAAAAATAGTACGAGACATAAGCCACATAAATTGTTTCATTTAGAAAAGAATAACATTAATCAAAAAAACTCAAGTCATGCTATAACAAAATAAAAAGATCAAAAAAGAAACAAAGAAAGGAAAGAAGTAACGAAAGTAATAAAATTCTGTATTTTCTTAATGTGACTTAAATTTGTTTTTTTTTAATTTGGGAAATAGTTTTGGAGAATTGCTAGTTTGGGAAATAGTTTTCGAGAATTGCTATTTTGGTAAATAGTTTATCCCATATTGCTATTTAAGCAAAAAACTCTGGTCTTCTCACAAAATTCTCTCTATATGTCGAGGCTCGAACTCCTCTACATACTCCTCCTGAGGATATTGGTGACAACTTTATTTTGGCAAGTTTATGCGGTCAAAATGATCTATGGAAGTAAACTTTTTTCAAATTATTATTGTCGTAACTCGTAATTTGCAGATGTCATTTTCGTCCAACACCCTGGGTCTTCGTTTATCTGTGAACTGTTTCCATCAGCCACAAAAAAGCTATTCCACTTGGGTTTACCAGTGGATAAGTGGCTCTTTCTTTTCTTGGATTATCTCCTACTTCTTTTTATTTATACACAGACCCTTGTCGTTCAGCTTTTGTTTGTTTCATGAGTGCATAAATGAGCCTACTGAGAAATAGAGAATACACTGATAAACGATAATGCATCCCCCAATCATATACTTTTACATTCTGCGTGACAGCGTGAGACTGACGAATTATTAGCAGTCCTTAGGTGCAATCAAGTGGTACAAGTACCTTTGAGAAAATGGTCTTCTACTTCTCTAATGTACTTCAAGACTCAAGTACAAGTGTACTATTCTACTATTTAAGTCACCCTATAGGCCACAATATCGTCAGCCACGCTTCATGACTAGTACCGTGTATAATCAACAAGTCTTTAGTACACCGGGTATAGACGATTACAAGTACATCGAGTAAATTTATTAAAGTACTGACTAAAAAATGACTAGTGATATATGTGTTAATGTGTACCACGAATGTACCTAAGAATTGGAGATATTGTATCTACCGGTCTTTTTTTTGGTAAATTGTATCTACCAGTCTACCACCTTCGTTTTAACTCTTCTTTATTTTGATGGAAATAATCTCTCTCTGTTTTCAATTGCACTGAATGACTTAAAGTTGCTATAATTTCGATTTGCACTGAAATGGTGCGGTTTTGATTCATACGGGTGTCACACAATGATACAACATACAAGTAATAATAACCTATCCTACACCCTAACTTGCGGCGTAAACCATCCTCAGATATCTTTGCCTTTCAGTCACGTATTACTGTAGTAGTAGTTTCCTACCACTAACTCAGCGAACTCCTCCATTGCTGTTTGCTTTATTTTGAGTAGAAGGATAGGCCAATTCACTTCGTTCAGGCCTTTTATAACAAACCAAACATTCAACAGTAAAATAAACTGCTCTCCTTTTTCACATGCCACTCTAGGATGCGCCGCTCAACCCTCAGAATGCATGGTTTTATCAAACATACCTCATTTGCTGTGTCGGAAAACCACAGAACTACGATACCAAGCAGAAGCGCAGCCATACTACGGTACCAAGCAGAAGCGCAGCCTTACTCACTTTTTGTCTCAGCAGACGAATGAAAAACCAACTGGCAGAAGGAAATCAGGAAGGCTACATCCAAATGCATCATCCAAGCATAATGCTGCTGTTTACAGAAAGCATTGGGAAGCTTCATCATAAGGTTCGAGAGGGCTAAAAAGGACAGGAGTTTAGTACCTATAATGCTAACGCGCGTTGTAGTATACAGCTATATTGGCTAATATACATACATGGACACATACATACACTTTGTTACAAGTATACAGCCGCTAAGAATGCTTTACAGGAATTCAAAGCAGGCAGCAAATGGGATTGAACTTGGATACTTGAAACTTAACAAAATCAACAATGTTAATCTCCTCTAATCATAAGAGACTGGTGTGGCACCCGTTTAATCTCTACAAATGTTGAAAACTCCTTGTCGAGTGGCTGTTTCCATGGCTCCCCATCCGTCTGCATGAATGCTTGATCCCAGTCACCACCTCTAATTTCAAATCTAATTGCAGCAGCCTGAAGGAACAGTAATTTGCAGCAAAATGAGCTCAGAACCATTCAATTCTGCTAAAATTCCACACCAGCAAAATATCACACGTATCCAACAGCATGAGAAAGATTTGAAATAGATTATCATTATGGCTTATTACGGGAGAAGAGATAGGTTTGTATATACCTGGGCAATGTGCTTGGCAGAGATGAGTTCCACCATCACGAAGGAAGCATGCCACCCGTGCTTTAGACCGAAAACTTCAAGTAGCCCGTCATCAGCATTTGCCTCAACAAATCCCCTCTGTACACACAATAGACTTTTAGACGCAGAGCTATTCAATATTGAGGCAAGCATCAATGGCCAAATACATGACTCCAATCTTGGTGTTTTTTCACGATCAACGCCACGTCATTGCAGTAGCACAGATAAATCATAACACGAAAGGCACAGAAATGATTGCAACAGAGGTCCATCAGTCTCCAACAAAGACACTATGCCAGAAAGGGCAAACTTGATGAAACTGATAATGTGAGAACTTAAGATCGATAGACTGACAAGATACAACATGAATGAATAGAGCAAGTGAGCAACCAAAGCTTAACCCAGAAAATGAGCTATAATCTGTAGACATAAATGAATTGGGTTCAAATAGCCTATTAGGTTTGACTTGCAGCAACTACAACAGCAACATAAACCTATTGGAATCACCATTTATGGGGGGTGCTAGGGGTCAGAATGTACGCAACCTTTCCCATTTTTTCTTAAAAAATACAGCCTAGCTGTTTCCGAGAGTGACGGCCTGAATGCATTGCTACATTGAAGTAAGGAATTCCTGCAACTTCACTAAAAATAAAAAGTACCGTAGGGTTTTAGCCTTTAAACTTCTGTTAGTGATGTTGCGAGAAGTCAATACTTCAATAACCCAAGGGCGGTATGACGTCAATATCAGTCATAAACTCATTGCTGTACATATAACAGCAAAAGAGTTGAAAGGACTAGTATTTTAAAGGTGTTCCATATGATAAGATGCAAGTGGGACGGCAGTCAAGAACAGCTTGCTGTCAAGACTAAAGACGTAGAAACATAAATAGAATGGAGTCATTACCTTTTCCAGATACTCTGGACTCAAAGTCCCCCATGGGTTTCTTCCACTAGCATAATTATGGAGATTCAGAGTGACTATTGATCTCACACTGAAACAAGAGGTCAAATATTATGAGCACAAAACATATTCACCAATAATAAGAAGGAATAGAGCTCCTTGCTTTGATAAAAAATAAGGAGTAGATAGAAATGCCATTAGCTTGAGAAACAAGATGGAAAAGTGGGTATTTTAACATAAATACATTCCTCCACGAGAATATTGTGGTGCTTGTATTGATAGAAGCAAATATTCAAAACTGATTCATTTTAAAATAAGGGAAGCTGTCAAGAAAGGACAAGTACTTTGAAGGCACTGGTATTTGCTCCCAATCTGAACAGTTGGCTTTCTTGATATAGATCTTCAAGATATTTCTAAGTCCCCTGCATGGAAGAAAAAATGATAAATATGCTATCAAGGAACTCGGGCAGTTAAAGCAAAAACAGTTTAAAACTATTCAGAAAATCGTATGCCGGAATACTTTCCTACCTCAAGCCAGGATCGCTTACACAAGGAGTGAAAAACCAACCCTGAGTACAACTATATCCAGAATAGATCAACTGGCAAAAGAAAAGAAAAATTGTCACAATTAATATCGAGTTAAAACAGGTGAACATCAACAACACAGAGAGATCAAACTACTTTCATCAGATTCCCACAAGAAAATCCTACAGTCTAGTGGTTCGTCCAACTGACATGCTTTTAGAATTATTGACGAAGGACTCTAGAAACACTCATGTTGTGAAACAGAATTTTCCAAGTACCATACAAGATGTACAAAGTTCCATGGAAGCAATGTAAAAGTATAAGGAAAGGTCCACCTAAAAGATCTTGTCACCAAACACAAACCTGACACAATTTAAGAAAGTTCTGAACATTCACCTATATACCCAAAACATACCAGTATACCACACATAAACTTACAATTTCAACAAGACCATAAAAAAAGCTCACTGGAAATTACAAGAATCTACAACCTGTCTTCACCTGTTTGACACCCATCTTCTCTGGGTGAGGGATGAAATACTCCAAACAAGGGGACAATAAGGCATTGATTTTTTTTATTTTTGCAGGAGGCCTGAAAGGCACTAGAGATTGCGGGGTGTGCTCTTAATCAATAGCGCAACTCTCTGATCAGGCATTGGCAATGATTTAATCATGAGTTGACAGTCCACATGTAACTAACTCGAGAGTTGCTTACCGACTTAAGGGGAGAAAACAAGATGCTTGATTCAAAAAAGTCCTCTCTCCGATGCAACCATTTTAAGATGTTCATTTCAAAAAATAATAAAGAAAATTCAAAACAAGGCCTATAAATTGCTCATAGGATTAGCGTCAAGAACAACAAGATAGGCTTAGTCCCACTACTGATTATAGTAGGCTAACATGGAGTCACAAATCAAAGGAAACGATAAGCCATGCAAGCTCAAAATGACTTTCTGCTAAACCATTACAAATGTCCTCATACGCAGGATCTTTAAATGGAGCAAGAGCTACTAAAGGAACCAACATGACTTGAAAGTTAAAAGGAAGTACCATGTATCTAATGACATTATGGTAATGACATTATGGTAATCCAAGTTTTGTGACAAGCGCTGGTAAACTTGTGCAAAGCTGGAAGGCAGGGCTGGTAGCCAAGACTATTAAAAGAATTTAACCTAGTCTTGTATATAACAGATTTAACAGACAAACACCACCACTGTTCGTGAATCATTTGATTTCAAATATAAAAAAAAACGATTATTGATACCAACTGCTCAACAACATCTACAGCAAATCAGCCAAACTAAAGCGCAAGTTTGATTTCAAATCAAAAAAAGCGATTATTGATACCAACTGGCAACTGCTCAACAACATCTACAGCGAATCAGCTAAACTAAAGCCCGAGTATTGATCAAGAGCCATTCCATCAGAAATTATGGATCTTGCTAGGGAAAGGGCCGCTAATGATGAGGCATATAGACAATATTATCCAAAATCCTCTGATTATCTAACATATGTTAAGCCACAAACAAACCTTATTAGCGATTGGACCATGTGCAAGATACGGCTTCTCATTACGCAGATGATGAAAACCGTATGCAACTTGTGCGTCCATTCCTGTACAAATTGACGACAAATTATAAGTCTACAAAGCTTCAAAAACAAGAACAGTTTTTAGAACATGCTCCTTTAATAATTAAATGAAAGACGGAATCTTAACGCAAGTATCAATCAAGTAGAAACTTCATGAAAAACGCATCAGCGTTTAAGGTCTCGAAACTCAGTAGTAAAAACCAGAATTCAAACCATTAAATAAAAAAAGATACCGAATAGCTGATCTACTTCCTAGAACCATATAATTTGAAAATATGACCTCCATATGATGAATAACAAAATGTGTCAATTGAATAACATGTAGTTCCAAGACAAAGGAATCTAAATAAAATCGACGATGAAGCAACATGTAGATGCAAAATTCTTCAAATCTTCATTTCACTCACAAGAATAAAGGAACTGATCTCAACCGAAAAAACATAAAGAAATTGTGGGTAACCATCCTTTACATAACCTGACAACAATAACAACGACGTAGCCTTATCCCCAAGACTGATTGATTGGAGTCGGCTAGCATGGAACAAATGTAGTACAAAGTACAAACTTTTCCATAACCTCACATTGTTACAATTTTTTTGTAAAAGCAACTCCCATATACAATTTCAGTACTAGCATGGACAACCAGTTATATTTATAAAAAAATTACTATAACCTATCCCAAAACTGACTAGGGTCGGCCAACAAGGGCTAAAATAGAATTCGAATATTTGGTCCATGTCAAGAAGATGTAACTAAGGTTTCGAATGCGTTGGCCGTCACATCCCTACCACGCAACCCTCCTCCTTTATCCGGCTTTCGGATCAGCAATGACTACTATGGACAAAAGTCTATAGCACTTCCAGGCAGAGTTTATCTTATAAACCACAGAGGTAGACAAAAGTTTCTATTTGTGAAGCTGATATTGATGCAGACACTTATGATTTTGTCTTCGATTGTCAGGCTAAATGTGGTTAAGCATCTGTAACTAACTTTCATAGGTTCACAGGTCTCTTGAACAAAAAGTTTTCCCTCTTGTCATAGCAAAGCTATTGCTTTCATAATAAACATCCTCTTTCATGAGATGAAAGAAAGGTCTGGGAGCACTTGCCAGACTAATAAAAACACAATTAGAGTAGAATGAATAGAAAACCAAGACACAATAACCAAATAAAAGCACATTAAAATTTTCAAGATGCATCAAACATGAGAACACGCAAGTGTGAGAATGCAGTGGAAAATACAACTGCATAAAAACTAAGGGAGTTGGCATAGATAAACTTAGTAAGAAAATGTCTTCATGACGTTGATGGTACATGAAAAGACATTGCCAAATTTACAAATAAAATAATTGCAAAAAAAATAAACATAAGAAAAGTATTTTACCAATGCTAAAATAGTTATAGAATACTCCATCAAAACAAGTGACTTTCGGGGGCAACTTCCCGTGGACTACCAACTCCTGTAAAATGCAGAAATCGATCCTTTATCTTCTCAGGATGATACATGAGATATACACTAAAATAAAATTATATGCAAGAGGATGATGAAGCACACTGAGCAACTGGTTACCTGATCAAGAGAGCATTCTTCGGTTAACTTCAATGAATAAGGCAGATCTATAACCTCTCCAGCTGGCATAGTGACTGAGGCATGCCAACTGCAATGAACCCCAGAAAATTCAATAAGTAATCAAGCATCGCCAAGTAAAACTTACAACCAATGACAAGTAGAATTTACCTATCTAATCGGCAGATGGGTCCGGAACTAGCCCTGTGAAGAGACCTTTTTATAGCTGACTTCCAAGCAAACGGGAATGAACCACCCTATTGAACAACAAATCCGCAAAACAAACACACAACACTCAGAAAAGCCATTTTTATTTTATCCCAAACCAGAAACTTTCTGAAGAATAATAAAGTTCAAGGTACTTCTGCAAACATACCCAGCCAAAACTCCTTGAAAGATCATTCCCTGTACCCAGGGGAATAATTGCCACAGGAGGAAGAGGCAGCCGACCCTCTTTGTGAAGCTCTCCCAGACTGCCAAGTACCCAGCCAACAGTACCATCACCCCCAGCTACCTATAACAAACAAGACCTCCATCTCACCAACAATATTTATGAAATAAGAACTTTAAGCTCTGGTGACTAACTGACAGCAACTGACATTAAGCCGCCACAGGGGCAGGGGATCCTTGAAACACTTCAAAACCCAAGTTAAAATATTTGGGATCAATATATTGAGTATTCCTGTTACAATTACGCCTAATTCAGTGATAGTTCAGTAGATAGATTTTATTGTACTCCGATGGAGGTTATCTTCATCCCAAGCCCAGCTAAATTCAGCTTGTGCGGTGGTAGTTATAGAATACTTTCATAGTTCAGCACCTCTGGGGAGGCATAAAAATAATGAGCATTACACCGAGAAAGATGATAAAAAAACATACCACAACTCTCAACTTTTCTCGAGTCTCCTTGGCACAAGGATCACCCACACTTGCCAGCTGCTCTAAGCATGCCAACCCATATCGTACAAACTCATTAGGCTTGACATCAGAAATGTCAAAAACCTGAAGTACCAAGACAACAACACAGGGTTAAAGGTGAGATCGTTACTTTGTGGGAGCAAAATTAAAACTAAATTCAGTTAGAAGTCATGAGGAATACATATGATAACTATAAACTATTAAGTTCATGAGCACAATGATCATTCATAGGCTGAATTGAGTACAAAATACCTACAAAATAGTGTAGTTCCTTTCTTTCTATCTTTCTTTTGTTCTATGATAGAAGTGTAAAACTTTGCAACAGAAACCATCTGAGATGCACAAATGAAAGAAGTGACTGGACCCAAAACAGAAAAAGCCGCTCGCCCCAAACAATTAACTGACTTTGAGCAAATCAATACTACAACAACAGACAGCTTCAACAAGCCATGACTTCCATAAATTCTTAAGAAACAAAAGAAAGGATAGCTTAACAAGAGTGTGTCTCTGAAGCAATGATCATACCTCATAATGCCACCAAACACATAAGTACATAACACACTGCATTGTCATTAACCATAAAAAAAGGGTAAAGTTAAAGAACTTGCTCACATGTGAAAGCCAAAGAAGTTGTGGTATGATTATTACAAAATATTATGACAGGGTATTGAAAGGACGGCAATCGTTTATCATATGTACGAGTTCTTCAACAGAACTCTGAAGCTCGAATGCATAACTTCATAATGAAACTACAACCAAGTTTTTCTTCACCTATGAGGACTGATTTTCTGCGAGTTTCATTGCGCTTTTACCCAAAAACCCAATGTCTAAGAAGTTAAAATTAAACTACACGACTTAATATCAGAAATACATCAAACCCAAAGCCCCCTTCATCTTCTGCGCACACAACTTCACACCAAACTACCAATTAGCATGCCCACTCACCGTGCTTTCGAGTAAATGACAATTTGTTTAACCACAAAGTAAAACGGCATGCAAATCATAAGAGTCCTTTAAACTACACCAGCAAAATCCACAAAACCAGGTCAGACAACAAGTGTTCACCAAGACAAAAACCTCAAAACACATTTCACCTCTGGATTCACAGAAACCACTCACACACTCAGAAATTAGCTCATTAACATCTCCTGTTTCACCAACCACACACACACACACAATCATCAATCCAAACCTTAGACCCACGATGGGAGTAAAAGAAATAATGCCCATCATGCTACTCAAGAAAGTAATTTACCAAACAAAACCCCACGCCCAGTGAGAACATTTCGCACTCATCCACCTCCCTCACAATAATTGTACAAATCACCACCACCTACATCTCATCACCCGATACAAAGTGAACATTAAAACACCCAACATTTCTATTAAAAGTAAATGAATCTAGCTAACCCACAGATACGACAACCCTCCGCAACCCCCCCACACCCCTACCCCCCAGCCAAAAAACAAAAACTGCAATCTTCAGTCCCGAATAGTCTCTACTCAATCATTCATACCCAATCTCCATTACAAACACATGGTCACCCAAATACATCACATCCTCACTACAAACACATGAGTACCCTAGAAGCCACCAACAAATCACCCAACATAGAGCTAACTCAAAACAAGTAGCATTTCTATATAATAATATTAAGTATTAACCAACATCCAAATTCCAATAATCTTCCAAACTTTTTTCCAAGAATCCTCACCTCAATCAAACGATCACCAAAAACTACATCACCCCAAAATGAACTTACTTTCTACACATCAACAAAAAAAAAACAAATTCTCAATATCCACAAAATCACCCAAACTCCAACAACAACAAAAAAAACCTCACTAACATGATTTTCCAAACTACATAGCACAATGTACACTCAACTTTACCAACCCACATTCCAAAACCCAAACTCTCAACCAAAAATCATCACCTCATCTACATGATTTCCCAAAACTACATCACTCAAACTCAATACTAAGTGCAAGCACATATAAACACATAAATCACAATACTATGCAACCAAACCATGCATCATTGTCACCAAATCCACACATTCTTTCCCTACACAACCAAATAATCACAAATTACACAAAATCCAAAACCAACTCTCACCAACTCTTCACCTACATAACCTCAACTCAAATTTCACCACAATCAAAACACCACCAAATCTCACACTCTAAACATCCTCCAAAACCCCAAAATTCCCTCCCTCCCTACAAAAACAACTACAACTCAAATAACAAAAACCCAGTGCCATCTCATCTCAGATAAATTACCGAGGAGGTCTGATGTACGCAGCTTTAAAACAACTAAAACTAAACACACAAATACAATCAAATTCTCAACACAAAAACAAATTCTCTAAACATAAAAAAGAATCAAGTCCTCACCTGCTCCTCCCCCATAAGCTGCTGCAACCTAGTCATCAAAACATTCCCATGGCGACCGCCACTCTTAGAATTTATAAAGACAACCATAGGACACTCAGGAGGCTCCACCTCATCAGCAGCAAGTAAGTCAGCAGAGTCAACCCCGGCGGCGGCATCCTTAGAGTTGATAGCTCTCCTCACAGCTAATCCCAAATACTTTGGCACTGAAATTCTCCTCTTTAGTTCCTCTTTGTCTATTCTCATTCCTGATAGCCCACACCCTCTTAATGAATCTATCACTGATGATCTCCCTGATGTTGTTGTGTTTCTGCTTTGGTCTAACGTTATTGAGCTTGATGATGATGATGACCCTCCCCCTCCCACTTCTGATGATGTCTCCATTATTAAAACCAACAAAAAAAGGAAAAATAGTAAAAAGATTGAAACTTTCTTTGTTTTTTTCACTTTTTTTGGGTTTTTTGTTGGGTTATGGAAACAATCAACAAAAATGGGAAATGGGTATTTGAGGGTTTTTGAAAAAATGGGCAAATTTGCTTAAAGTTTGGAGGTTTTTTTTGTTGGTTTATGCAAATATGAACAAAATAGGAAAATGGGTATTTAAGGTTTGAAGGGAAAGTTTGGATTTTTATAATGTTTTTTGGGTTTTTCTTGTATAATTATTTTTTTGTGAAAATGGGTTTTGTGGGTTTTTTTAAAAAGGGGAAAAAAGTTGGGATAATTTTTTAATTTTTTGGGTTTTTCTTGGATATTAAATTTATGGGGAAAATGGGTATTTAAAGGATAAATCCATAATGATTAAAAAAAGGGAGTTATTTACTTCATTATTTTGGGTATTAATAAATGAAGATGAGGCAATGATTAATGTGGGAAAAAAGGGGAAGAAAGAAAAAAGGTTCTTTTCAAAAAACTTTTTTTTCTTCAAAATTTCCCTTCTTCCCCTTTTCTTTTTTGATGATGACAGTTGAAAAATGAAGGGATTAGTTATAAAATGGTTTTGTTTCTGGGTTTTACGGAGTATATAGTTTGTCTGGGAATATTTTCTCGGGAAATGGGAGAAAGATTGTGGTTGAATAATAGTCGCAGGAAAAAAAGTTAAATTTTAGTTTGTTTTTTTTTTGGAAGTATTCTCACACTTTTTCTGGGATCGGAAGAAAGATGAGAAAGGGAGAGAGAGGAGTACGTACCGGGCTGGCTGTTGAAAGGAACGCAGAACAGCCAGCCCGGTATTAAAGAAGGTGACGAGAATGTGATGCTGATGGGTTGATTGTCCTTGATGATAATGTTGTTTTCAGTTTCTAAATTAGTTTATTCAATAAAAAATCATTTATATTGTTTCTGTTTTTGTTTTTTTACGTGTAAAATGGGAAAGCGGGATGGGGTGGCAAATAGGTTATTCGGTTCGAACTCGGTTTTAGTGACTTCGGATTCGGTTAGATTTAAACGCCGTAATATCTATCTCGGTTCGAATTCGATCCATAAAACTTACTTCGGGTAAAATCGAAAATTTCAATTGTATACATTTTAAGGCTTCTACATTCTAAATCTGAGAGAAAAAATCTTCGGATTAACGGATCGGGTCAGATCCATTTCGGATAGGACTAGATGAAGGTAACCTCTTTTCGAATATCGACTCGGTTTTTGATCGGGTAATTTGGTTCGGATTATCGGATTTGGATCAAGTTTGGCCGTTGGATCTAGTTGGGGGTGAGATGACGGTTGTGTCCTTTTAAATAAAATAATGTGATTTTTGTTTGGTGGGCAATTGGGCATAGTTATGTACGTTGCCTCGTAGGAGTGACCTGTAGTTATGTACTTATGTACTGTGATTCTGTATGAGAGTTTGTGACTGTTTGATGAGAGTGTCTGTGCTGTCTGCTCATGTGTGTGTTGGTGGGATCTAAATGTGGTTATTGTCCTTGTATGGGAGTGAGGGACAAATTCATTAGTAACGGTTGGCCGTTATTTATTGTTCTAGAAGTACTGTTTTGTGGACTTGTAGTTGATTATGTTGTGATTGGTCAAATGGGTGGGTGGAAATATTTTACTGTACTTCGTCAATTTCTTTAATTTTGCAATATTTCCTTGGTTGACACTTGACTACTTGAGAATTGTCATAGATGTGAGATTACTTTTTTCTTTTGTTTTTAGAAAAAGATGCATTGAAAATTTTGAAATTGAAACAAATATTTTAGATGTGTTTTGTTCGTAGTAAGGGATGAAGGAAGTGCTTGTAGAACATAAACTAATTAACACGCTATATGCGCATCATCCTCTAATAAACAATGTTTTCAACTTTGCATAAATTATTCAATACGTTTATGGCTTGTTTGACTTGGCTTGGCATATACTAGCAATCAAATTTCTAGTGTTTGAATTTCTATCTATTTGTACATGAGATATAGGATCAATCTAACATTGTTTTGAATTCAAATGCAGAATGCAAACCGTAGTCTATACATTGTCGGTTCTCGATTACTTGTCATCCTCTGTCAAACCCCATCATATTTCCTCCCTCGTAGTTTTACATGTCAAATATGATGATTGTAACATGTGATCCACTTTATAATTCAAGCAATACATTTTTTTATATTAGTAAATTCAACTGATTACCAATCAAAAACTTTCCCTTGAGCGGATTCAAGTAATATAATTGCTCATAAACGAAAGACTTTATTACCTAAAACAACAAATTAAAATATTTACCTAAAGTTGACACCAAAAAAAAAAAAGTTAATTTTTTGCAATGAGTCTTTCGTACACCAAGGTGGATTTATGACTAATAATAGGAACTGATTAATTACATTAAAAATGTGACTAATGATATCTTTTGTAATACTTTAAATAAAACACTCGATATATAAGTACCTAAGGATTAGAGATTTTTTTATTGTATCGGCTTATTTTTATTTTTTGAAAGATACTTTAGGTTGACTTTATAAAAATAAAATTGTTCGGAAACTTTATCCCATCCATGATCCATCTCATAGGTTAAATCAAATGCCCATATTATTCCCATGTTTAAATATAAAAAAGAAGTACAATTCTCAGTTGTCCAATAAAGTGTACCTAGTTACCCACTAACCTTAATCACCCGGCAATACTGGGTAGTAGCCTAGTAGATACTGAAGGTTGTGTTTTGTTCGTCGGTACAGTTCAGTTTTTTCAGTTCAGTTCAGTTTTTTTCAATTCAATTTAACATCTTTCAATTTTAGTTAGAATTATATCTGTCTCCAGTTTTTTCCAGTTTAATTTAGTTTTAATTCATATCACTCCAGTCGACCAAAACTTACCCGTACTACCATGCTTCTAGGCTTCTAGCTAGATGTTGAATTGGATCCGGTTGTTTATTACTTAATCTTGGTTAAAACTTACGAGTCCTAAAGACGAGATTTATAAAGGCCCCATCTGCGATGCTGACCAAGTTATAATTGGGGTCTTCCATTCCCTCACATTAACGATTCTCAAGATAGCAAGGCAGAATGGGCAGTACTTGTACCATCTCTACCATTCCTTACCCTTTCATTAAGTGGGTTGAGGCTACATCATTCTCTAGGGTGCCAAGCAACTTGCTATGTTCTTCACTCACAACTATACTACTTTTTTTGTATTATTTAACTTAATTTCATTGTCCTATTTATTTCCTCCTATTTATGTATAATTTAAATTAAATTCATTTGTGTATAATTTAAGTCCTATTTATGTATTATTTAATATATATTTCCTCCTATTTTTGTATAATTTAACTTAATTTCATTATCCTCAATTTGAAGTTTAAAAAATTGTATGAAACTGTTTCATAATATGAGACTGGGTGTTGGGTGGTCGGGGCCCACAAATAAAAACACTACTAACTAAACTGTAGCCTAGGTAAGTAGAGGTCGATCCCACGAAGACAAGTGTTTGATAATTTGAGCCGAAACTAACTAAACTAAGCTAATTTAGGACAACTAAACTAAAACTAACCTAAACATACTAGTCAACCCCCATTGTGTCACTCAACGAAAATTACTTAGTATTGGTTTGAAATTGAAGTGAACCTTAACAGAAAATTTGAATGAAAAACTAAATAATAAAGTGAACAAAACATGACGAACAACTTGAGAAACAACTAGTGGAGTAAGAAAAATAAATTAAAACTAAACTAAGTTGAAGCCTACAAGCCAAACTAACAGATGAAAAGAAGCACGATACTAATGAACATGAACCGAAATAAAATTACAAAAATCGAAACTAAAACAATGGCTGAATTATAATTGAAATTAAATATGCAAATAAACTGTAATTGAAGTTGAGAAAACAATAAAGCCCTAAAACTAAACTAACTAAAATTAAAACTAAAATAAACTAAAACTAAACTAAAAGGGGAATAATAAAACTGTACTTGAAACCTCCTTTTATAATGTTGTTGCGGATTCCCTTTGTCTTCTTTCCATCGCTAGGATTGAGAATAGGAAAGTTGGGAGTGGAGATTGAAGGAAAAGGAAGAATCCTTCTACCATACTCCTAGGAGTATATAGATATATACTCCCTAGTAAAAAAAAACTAAAAAAGAAATTACATCCCTCCTTCCTCTTCCCCTTCCCCTTCCCTTATATCTCCATTTCTCCTCCACCTTTGAACCAACATTACCTCCAATAACCCCAATTCAATCTCTTTCCTCACAAATCAAACTTTCCATTCCCATTTCTTCTCTCCTAATTCTTTATTGTTATTTTCACCCCTTTTATCATTGTTCCACTCTCTCTCCTCAAGATCCCCCATTCTTTTTCCTCATACAAAGCACCATTTTTTTCACACTCTCTCTCCTCTAAAAGAAAACTCAATCCCACCATTTTTC
>ONZK01004249.1:12789-24168 GCA_900322385.1 Pharnaceum exiguum
TCCCGCTTGAAGGACATGTGGTGGTCTGTGTGGCCAGTCCCAAGACTATTACTGTATGGTGACCTCCGCCGCAAAGGGCGGGGTGTTACAATTAATGGATTCATGTGTATATCAACTAAATCAATAAAGTATTGGGTTTTAATTTATGCCAAACTATTTTAACAATTTGAAATAAGAATCAATACCAATGAAATCTATAATTCGATAAACTCGCTTTAGGATTAACTTTTAAACACCATAAGTGATCTCCCCTTAAAATTCTTGGTGTGTAACGTTTTTAATGTTATACATATCCTCATCCAAACTAAATTAATGAGTCTTACAAATCATTATAAACTACTTAAATTTATTGAATAATTAATGACCGATATTCAGATAAAACATCGCTTTTATTATGCATAGTTCAATTTTGCGAACCATAAATAATTATTCTTTCAATGTACATATACTACCCTTATTCTTATTTAAGTGGGTCGAGCTCATTTTGACAATTTACGATGTCGTTCTCTCAAGATTAACAGATGAAATCTTGTATTTTTAAAAAACAAGTATGAATTTATACTTTTTAAAACTAAATTAACAAATAAATCTAATAATAATACTTCTATATTAATCAAACATAATCAAATGAATAAGCTCTTGTGGGAGAGTTAATATTATGTCATTTAAATCAAATGAAGATTTTTATTTGAATGATTTAATTTGGAGGTGTAAGTAGCATTTGGTTTTCGGAATTTTAAATAGGTGTAGTGCTTGCCATATATTTTAACTCAAAAGGTATAACATTGCGATCTTATGTTATTTAAATACATCATGAGTCTATATAAAAATGAAATAATTATTTACATTATATTTTAATCTTCTTAAAAGGTAAGTGTAGATACCGTATTTTGTACGGGGTATTGCCATGCCTAATGACGAAAATCCCCAACCTTATATCCTTTGGTTAGCTTGAATCTTTATTTTATTGGGTGCACCGGTGCTTGAGATAGGAAATTGAAGTCGATTCTTAAAACCGATCAATTATTAATTGTCATTTGGACCATTAATAATAGCCTAACCCGTCCAATTAATTAGTATTAGGCTATTAGCCCAATGGCCTAATTATTAATTAAAAAGCTTTATTAAATAAGCCCGGTCCATTAAGCCATTTAAGATATTTATTTATTTAAATATACATTTTATGCATTTATTTATTTAAATATTACTTGGCGAAAAAGCAATTTATTCTTTTGTAAGGATTTTCTGAATATTTTAGACTAAAACAAATACGAAAAATATCTATTTTTTATACCCACCCGGATATACAAATATACTGTATACCCACACGGGTATACAAAAGGGAAATACAAAACTTTCTCGAAATCTTTAACCGGCGGCTAGCACCAGAACTGGCGCCATGCGCCAGAGTTTGGGCGGCCTGAATACGCAAACAGAAGCATGTTTTTTAGAGAGTCATCATCACTTTTTCTGGTGCCGGAAGCGGCGGCATGCACCGGAGACTGGCGCCTTGCCCCAGGAATTACCTACGTGCAAAGTTTACCCTAATATTCTCTTAAATCCGGCCATTATTCATTTCACCCATATAAATACCCTCCTCATTTCATTCATTTCAACAACACCCTACTATACTATTATTATGCAGAAATTTACACTTGATTAATCAAAACTTCAACTAAGTCTAAAATATATTATTCTCCAAACAACCAAACACACTAGCATTAGCATTCTAGCATTCAAACAAGGAGTATATTCAAGGTGAAGAGTACTTTCTCAAGCATCATCCTGCCCCAATCTTTGGAGTTTTCAAGTTAGCTATACGGTAAAGTTCTCGAAGGCAGCACCTTTTCATATTGTTCTTATTTTCTTGTATTTCCATCATGTAGACTAGCGGTTTAATTCTTGAAATCTACTAAATCGTGTATGCATGTGAAGGTCCATTTTGGACATATAGTTGGCAAAACGCAAGGTAGGGTTTCCGTTCTCAATTTCATTATGGACTAAGGCTTCTTTCTCACATATTCTCTATTTTATTCTATTCTACATATTTTGTATATTTGTTCTATTTTCGTTGTTATCACTATAACTGAGCATTGGCAAGTGGAGGATCCTGGAAAGAGCCATTTGGGACCCTATAATATGGATAAATACCAAAGTGATCATTAGAATTAATAAAATTTAAAGAAATTTGAACCGCATGTTTAAACTTCGCCTAATTGATAATATTGCATGTGCATAAGACGCCTAATTGATAATATTGCATGTGCATAAGACGAGTAATATAGATAATTGCATTAGGTTGTTAAATGAACCATGTGGTTTGGCGTGTCATATTGGAATACATTGAGCTAGTAGAGGTTAAACTTCGTTCCCGAACCTTACTTTAATTTCTGGTTGTACAAAAGCTTTGCATAAAACCTTGCTTTGCTCTTGTCCCTTGCAATTGTCCCTTTTAAGAAAGAAAGCTTAGTAAACGTTTTTTTATCTATATTTAATCACTTAATTCAAAGATAATATCAAAATTCTTTTTCCAATTGTTTTCCTAAATTAAAATTGGTGGCGTCTCTGTTCACATAGCATTCGCATTCAACCCACCTAGCGGGTAGGTACACGGGTTTACCTAGTCTAAGTGGATTCACCTCCCTTAGATCGGGGCCCCTGTGTCTACAGTAAGTAGTCAATCTCTTCCCTTCTAAGATGAAACAGCCTTTCAAACCAATATTAAATGCTATTATCTTCTATGATACTATACACATAATGAGTCACAAAGTAAAAGAAAAGTCAAAATCATGTCATATACTTTTCAACCACTATTGGTTCATTTTTAAATATTTTCTTTTTTAGTCTTTGTTGTATACAATTTTTATAAGTAGTTGGGATACTTTGAATACAGAGCACCACATCTTGAAAAAAAAAAGTACTGGAAATTTTAAGTTGAGAGCAGTGTGAATTGGTCTTGCAATAGCACTAGACCTTACAACCGCTTTAACTTTTTAACATTCCAATTTAAATTAAGTTAAAAACCATTATATTTCAATAGTATTACAAGGACATGTTTAAAATTTTTCTAATTATAAAACTCTTTGAATCATATAGCAACCAATCAGTTCTAGTACTTTTGAATGAGAAAAAAAAAGATTTGTATGATGGTTATTTTTTAGATTGTATTCTAGCTAGGCTCCCCCTTTGTTCTTTTATTGTATACTTTGATATCAATTTCACCGAATTAGAAATCGTAAACTTTGAACGGTATGTGCCTTTCCATTTTCTCGGATAAATTCTACTTTGGATAAAGTGATCAAATTGATGGAGATAAAAAAAAAAGAGAACATGCTATAAGATCTAGTAAGATAAGATCCCTATTTTAATTTGGATAATATGAAATCGAGGCTTTTCAAAGTATCGTACAACTTTTCACATGACAAAAAAAAAACACTCATAACATCTACGAATATAGAGCAGGTAGAAAGATTGGTCTATTTAATTCCACCATACAACTCCATTTCATCGAAGTTTTCTGAAGTGAGCCAGCACATTTTATTTAGGAAAGGAAAGCACATTTCCGTATTTGCAATCATTTAGAAAGAAGTCAACCTTTATCCAAATGAATCATGTTGGCTAACAACTTCTACTTAGATATAATATTGTATTTCAATTAAATAAATTAGGGTTTTATGCTTGAAATCTACTAACTCGTGTATGCATGTGAAGTTCCATTTTGGGCATATAGTTGGCTAAGCTTGCAAGGTAGGGTTTATGTTCCTAATTTCATTATGTACATACTAACCCTTTTTTTCTCATCCTATGCTCTATTTACCGCTTTGTACATGTTTCAATATTTGACATTGGGTGGATTTGAATGCTAATGTTTAGGAGCCGCCACCAATTTTATTATTAGTACTAATACTATTTGGAAATAATTGGAAAACCTTTTATATTACATGATATATTACTATATGCTATGCGATAATGTAAATGAAGATGCCAGTTTCAAGCCAATATTTACCGAATGGACTATATCAAAAGGGACGATTGGAAAGCAAGGTTTTAACCACAAAAACTGTCGTGGTTCCGGGGTGAAATTTTGACCTCTACTAACTCGATTATATGCGCTTTCACCACTCGATTGATTAAATAACCTAAAGCAATATTATCTAAGTTAAAAGTCATCTAAAATCACTTGCAATTTGTTATTAGCCAATTGTAAATATGCAACAATATTCCATTATTAACACATAAAAGTCATATTACACGTTAATGTGACCACTTTGCACATTTTTAAGATTACATTGCAAATATAGGTGATTATTGACAATGCGTAAATTGAAATGGTAGTTTTTGAGGGGGAAGAGAGGAGATAGGTTAGTGTCTTTAGTACCTGATTCGGAGGTCTATAATAAGACCCTTATTATGAGCAAACCAATAGAAATAGGGCGGAACTCACCTATAACTCCACAAAACAAGTGCTACTTGTAAGATTATGATGCTAGGTTTCTTAATTTGCTTATGTGTAGTGATGTCACTTGAAATTACCAGCGATTCGGGACATAAGAAAGTTATGTTTAAGTTATTATGCTAGAACTAGGTGATAGAGATAGAAGAGATGCACTCACTGCGTGCGGTGTGGTGAATAATGTCAACCCACTTGGGTGTTTATAGGGGGTTAGGCGGGGTTTGGAAGATTCTGGAAGATAAGCACGAATATAAATTTAAAATTTATTGGATTAGAAAAGAAGGAGAGTCGTGCACTACGCGCAGAGCGTGCGCGCCACGCGCGCTCGCCACGTGACAGGATACTTGGGCCGTGCGCACCACGCGCTCTGGCACGTGGCAGATTCGGCGAATATTCCCTTTTTTATCCGAATTAAACCCAATCCGGATAGAATTTGCAGTGTTTGGCTCGGGTTTGTACTTGCTTTACGCGTTTCGGGATAGATTTTAAGTTAATTCTTCCCCAAGAAACCAATTAATTAATTGATTGATTAGGGAAGATTGGGCTGACTTCTATGTGGGCGGGCCTGTTTTTTGTGTGGACTGGGCTTTGTAATTGGACTAGGCAGACTGAATTAATTGACTTTTAACCATTAATAGGCTAAAATCATTCAACTAAAGGGCGAATGTGGAAGTATTATATATTAAAATGATTGGAAAAGAAAGGGGAAGGTGATGGACACGACAACGAATCCCGTTTCTCGAGCTTTCAAACATCCGTCAACAATTAGAGTATTAAAACAGATGCCAATTACAGATTAGGTCTACATCTAAGGCGTGGCAAATACCCGTCAATAATACTGTACTTACAGCGCTCCATTTTTTATAAAACCTTGCTTGCACAAGAATTAGTCAGAAGATACGATCAAAAGCATATCACTCCTAGCCATGCTGAAAATTGACATCCGGAAGGCTTTTGATAATGTGAGTTGGGTCTTTATCAAGCAATGTTTGATAATCTATGGGCTGCCAACATTGGTTGTGGAATGGATCATGGAAAGCATTATGTCACCTCATTATTCTCTAGTTGTTAATGGGAGTCTTCATGGATATTTTGAAGGAATGAAAGGGGTTAGGCAGGGTGATCCCCTTTGCCCAAATCTCTTTGTGCTGTGTATGGAAGATTTGTCTCGGCTTCTAGCTTAGCTCTATTCAATAAACACACAAAATGTGAAAGATAAAACATCAACCATTTGATTTTTACCGATGATTTGTTAGTCTTGACGAGAGGTTACTCCCCTTCTGTAAAAAGTGATATTGATGTTCTCAAATATTTGAAGAAGTTTCTGGTTTGGGTATCAACTACAATAAATTTGATATTTATTTCGGTGGAGTCGCTCATGAGGTACAGCAGCAAATACTTCCGGTTTCTGGTTTCTATCTCTTTCAGTTTACCTTTCAGGTACCTTGGATTACCTCTGAACTCTAAGAGGCTGAACTTGATTATGTTTCAATGTCTCTTGGACAAAATTCGAGCATTACCTCATCACTGGGCTAATTCTCTACTTTCCTATGGGAGTCGAACTCATCTGATTAACTCTACCATCTTTGAGCTTCTCAATTTTTGGAGTTGTGGTCTACTTCTTCCAATACTTCTTATTTTGGTGAAGTTGTTGGAAGTCAATATTTCAATGAAGCAATTGGTCAATCTCGGAAACAACCTCTCTGTTTTCTTAAACAGGGGTAAGGTTGCGTACATCTTGACCCGAGTACCCCCATTTAATGGGGATTTACACTCGATTGTTGTTGTTGTTGTTGTTGTTGTTGTTGTTGAGGGAAACGAAAGATGATGCTCTTAAGCAGGAAACAAATTTGCAAATCCAAGCAAAGTGGTGGTGTGGGGATCAAAGAAATCTTAAGTTGGTGTAAGTACAACATTTAGTACTAGGAGTTATAAAAAATACTAATGATGATTAAGCCACTTATTGGCATTTATTTAATATTATTAGAGGTGACAACGAGACCTGAAGACTTGAGAAAAGGAATGGCCCACAGGCCCATAATTAGTAGCCTATAACGATTAATTAGAATTAGCCCACCGGCCTAATTATTAATTAATTGATCCATAATCCCTTTATGTTAGCCCACAAAATAAGCCCAACCCGTTAACTTTTCCACATTTAAAATATTAATTTATAAATATTACTTAGGGAATAAGCAACTACTTTTTTTACAAAATATTTAGGAATATTTAGGACCCACACCGAGTATTTTATACCCTAAAATAAGATTAGATAATAATCTGGAATAAACACAAAAAGGAAATAGAACCTTGTCGAAAATCCTACCTAGTGGCTGCCGCCATGGGTTGGGCGGCCCAAATCACCAAACAGAAGCATGTCTGGGTTCAAAGCCAGGACCACCATGGAAGGCGCCAAGAGCGGCGGCTTGCGCCAGGGTCTAAACCCCTGTAAGTTAAATTTTGTACCAGATTTTTATACAATCTTTCCAATATTCACCCTAATATTATTCACAATTCCGAAATTCTTCCACCCTCCACTATAAATACACTATTACACCCTATTTTCATAAACACACATTAACCCTAGCATTACTATGCTAAAATCACTCCACACTACACATAAACCCTAATTGTTCTTAGTCAAAACCTTCAAAACTCCTAAGCAAACACAACACTTCAAACACACAAAATCAACTTTCAACCATCATTATACATCACAAGTGCAAAGGAACAAGAAGACAAGACTAAGAAGACCTTTTCTCAAGTCCTCAAGTCAAGCCACGATCCTCTAATAGTCTTCAATAGACTCTAATAAGGTAAAACAAATCTGAAGGCCTTTTACAAAAACTTCTCCTCTTCTTCTCCTGCTTTCCTACAAATATCGAATTGTCCATACCAATTTCTCTCTTGAAATCTACTAACGTGTGTATTAGTGTGAAAGGTACTTCATAAGGCTTTGCACGATAATTGTCAAACTATCATCATGTGAACTCTAAAGGACTAACGGGTTTTCTTCTTATATATATTTGCATAATTCTTTATTCTTGTTAATTACCATATAATTGCATGTAACTTGACTTAGATCGAAGTGGACATTTAACATAAAACTGGATTACTTGATTAATTAGAATTGAATTTGCATGCTAATAACTTGGCCAATTCATTAACACTTGCATATGATATCACCGACAATTAGATAAATTTATTATCATATAACTTAAGTGGTTTGAGCATGAAAAAGTTAATTATTTGACTCGTAGAGGTGAAACCTCACCCCCGAACCTGAACAAGTCTTTGGTTGCAAGATTAAGTCACTAGCATGTCTGTAAACCCTATATCATTGCCAAGTCCCTTCGGTTGTCCCGACGGGTGTCCTTTCGGTAAATGGCATGTATGATTAGGTACTCAAATAGGTTTTCCAATTGTTTTCCTATTTAAAAATAGTTGGTAGTGACTCCATTCATTAGAATCCGCATTCAAACACCCAACGAGTCGGGAATTAAACGGGTTTACTGAAGATGGAAGTATCCTAGTAGGGAAACGGGGGTGATTCCCCTCCCGAAAGGATTCCTAGGGCCCGACAGTTTGAATCAGGCGCAAATGTATAAATTGCTCGTGAGAGTTCAATGTAACCCATCCTCTATCTGGGCTCTATGGATAGCGAGATACTACTTGAAACAAGCTGATAAATGGACTGTGGATATTGAATTCAATGCATCGTGGATCTGGAGAAGTATACTAAATACTCGTGATCTCTTTATTAAAAGAGTAGGATTGGTGAACTCGGCAAAGCATCTCTGTTTGTCTTGGTTGCTAAATGGTAATTTCAAACTCTAAAAACTTATGAATTTTTATTTGATTACACTAGCCATTGTTTTTGGGCTGTTAGTGTGTGGCACTCAACTCTGTTATTCAGACTTAGCATTACGTCGATGCTTGTTGTGCAGAATTGTCTTCTCACGTTGTTCTTCATTTGTTCTTTGGTTGTTTGTTATCGAAAGCAATTTGGGGTGCAATTGGACATTGGGCTCGCTTACCTTCGAGAATTCTTTCCTTAACTTCCGAGTTGCGTTTGGTTATTCAGTAACAACAAGGGGAAGAACTGGTCTAAAAAGTTTCACCGTTTATGTTTGGGTGCTACGATTCATTGCCTCTAGTGGAGCGTAACAATAGGATTTTTGGTGCGAGATCGAAAGATGTTGTTGTGTTGATAGCTCAAGTTATGATTAGAGAACGAATGTTATTTTTTTTCCAGAAATTGACACCTATAGCAGCCATCCGAAGTAGACTTGTAGTAGTTTGATTTTTTTTGTTTTTTCAAAATTTTTGGTTATGCTCTCTCTAATGTGGATATTCCCTGGAATTAGAGTTATTTAACATTCTAACTGGCGGATGGTTTTGTTAATGAAATTTAACCATTTTCCAAACCTAAAAAAAAATATAACCATTTTCCAAAAAAAAAAAAAGAATATTGTATGGGAAATAACTTTCATAAATAGGATAAATTGGAAAATATGTTCAATTCCCAACGCATTCATGCAAAAGACTAGACTATTATGTATAATTTGTTACTATATATAGAGCATATTATATCAATAAGATTGTGATTCCTTTTCTTATTAAATGTAAATGCACGAAAAGTAATTAACTAATAATTAACTAACAAACTATCATAATAGCCAATTAAAACTTAACATCTCATTAAAAGTCTGATAATTGAGAAGTTCTTCATTTTCTCTCTCTATTTGTTCCTTGTAAAAATTATAGGTATATTCCAATTATTTCCAATATACGGGTGTGTTTTGGTCGGCGGGAAGTATCTGAACTGAAACTGAATTGAAAAAAAACTAAAGATATAACTAAAAGTGAAATAAACAGTACAACTGCATATGAACAAAACACAGCTTAAATCAAGATACTTTTCCCTAGATACTTTTCTCTTAACATTCCCAACTGTACCACAGGCCACGGTCACGAAAAAAAAACAAGGAAAGAACAACTTACCAAACAACAACAACAACAACAACAACCGAGTGTAAATACCCATTCAATGGGGGTGCTCAGGGTCAGGATGTATGCAACCTTACCCTTGTTTTAAGAAAACAGAGAGGTTGTTTTCGAGATTGACCAATTGATGTATTGAAGTATTGACTTTCAACAATTTCACCAAAAATAAGAAGTATTGAAAGGTTTTCTGAGCCATTTTTCTATGGTCCACAATCACCTAAAGATAAAAGACGGAGATAATTCTTTCAACTTCATAGGCACTTGACCAGAAAGAACAAATTACCAACAGTAGTAATAAGAATAAGTGTCACTCTATCCGCTTCTTGTAAGTGTATGTTTGTGACAATCTACATGGCATGCCCTGATTTGATTTGATAAAACAGGGGATCTTGCATTCTGGCTCCGTTTAATACAAAAAAATAAATTAAAGTTTCATATTATGTTTTAGATTATTTACCAACATGCTAAAGATGAACAGGCCAGGCTGATGTCGTGCACTTCCACACGATAAAAGCCAGATCCTACTGTAACTTCATAGGATGTGGCTGAAAGAGCTCAGCTAAAGAGCAGACTTTGTGATCAATTTCTAGCTAGATTCTGATCATATTATAACTTATAAGCATCTTCATGCATGTTACACATGCAGGAAACTAACCACAATATGCTTGGAACTATGCTGTTAGCCTGTTAGTGTGATGCAGATACACATTTCATTACTTTCTCATTAACCGCTCATACCATTTTGTGACTATATTGCTTTAGTAGCGAAAATTCTGGTTACAATTAGCAACTAAGATGGAAAGTTTTCATGACTCAGTCTGTGGTTATTTGTTTGGATATGGGTTTTTTCCAAGGTTGGGAGATAGACATTTTTCATGACTGAGTGTGAAACCCCGTATTTATAAAATATTTTATAAATACTTTAAATGAATTTTTATTAAATGGTGGGATTAATTTATTAATCTTACGGTTTAATTATTTATGGAAAGTGGGAACTCGGGTTATTTTATGGAAAGAGAGAGTTGTTTTGATTTTCTCAAAAGGGAAATTGGATTTTTTTTAGGCAGACTATATATATTGGCTTAACCTAGAGAAAGCCCCCAAAGTTGTCAGACATAATTGTTCAGGTTCTCTTTTCTCCCTCTCTCTCCTCTCTCTCCCTCTTCCCACGGCCGAACCCCTCTCCCCTCTCTTTCCTTTGCTCGGCCGCCGGCTGGGTGGGTCCCATTGGGAACCCACGCCGCCGCTCTCTCCGTCTCCTCCCTCCTCTGCGTTCCCCTCTCCCTTCGACGCCACCACGTCGAGTCACTCGACTCGACGTGGGCGTGTGCGTGTCGAGTGGGGATTACCCCACCCGACGCACACGCCACCCAGCCCAGCTGGGGTGGTGGTGGTTAGCCACCACTCGGCTAACCCTTTTGGGGTTTTGTTTTATTTTTGTATTTTTCGGTTTTTGTGCATTAAATAAAAAAATAATTTGTATATTATTTTATTTATTTAATGCTATTTCTGATTTTATTGTGAATTAATATTTATCATGGTATTTGATGGATTTGTAGACGATACTCCTTGTGACGACGAACCATTCGCCTAGTGTGTGTTGATAAGCTTGGATTGTGTTACTAAGCTTGGATTGAGGTAATTCATATTACCTATACTTTACCTTGTTTGTTATATGCTAGGAGTCCCGCGAATGGCATGTTTAGAATGGCTAGTTGGACTATAAAACTTGCATGATGAACTGTAGGTTAGATGACGGGCCTAAACCCCGCAAGTTGGTTACCCCAACTTTGGTTGTCAGCTGCTATATGATTATGTGACGAGACTACAACGTGATATTTAAGTTGTATGTTATATTATGTCATTGCTGACTTTATGATTACCTGCAGTATGATATTTTTATATCATTGATGATTATG
>ONZK01004249.1:24562-43897 GCA_900322385.1 Pharnaceum exiguum
GAATATGCTAACTTGGTTTAAGATCAATATGCATGATTACAACTGTTGAATGGATATGGATATGCCAATGATGGATTTTGAAACCAATGTTGATATTGGTAATTGGAAATGTTTAAATACGTAGATGTGAGGTAAAGCCTCACCTGCATGGTTATTAAAATGGGAAATGTATGGTTGAGCCTTATATGTTAGTTGAACCCATTTCCTAAATTGTAAACAACGTGAACTGTAAGGATTATTTAGTCACTTCTGAAGGCTCCCGGGTTGATCACTCGAGATGTGTTCCTTCAGTTGAGATTTTTAGAAACCATTTGGCAGCTTGCCCATATGGGCACCTGTTTAGGCAATATTGACTGTCGCTCCTATTAGTTAGAGGATCCGTCTATGAATGGGTATGACTGTAGGAGGGTATGTTCATACTTAGACTTGTTCGGAGGATTGCATGCTGGAGAGACGTACCATGGGCGTTTCGACCTTTTGTTGCCATTGATGTTTGCTTTCCCAACCTTAAACCATTAATGGACTTGTGTCCTCTAAAAGGAATGAAGAATCTTGATTATGTATTCTGCTGCGTAATTTGTACTCTTTGATATGTTATGTGATTATATGATATCCATAAGTGAACCTACGTGGTGTGAAGCATGTTATATGGTTTACAGTTTTCGCATGCTTGTAGAAAGACCGATAGGTGTGTGCTTGTGATAGGGTATAGTTAATATGGTTTATTGAGTTGTAAAACTCACCCCGTTGTTGTTTATATTTTACACGTATTATTCACACGTGTGAGGATTATGGAAGGGCGACTATTGATCACAATCATTTGCAATAGTTGTCTAGATCACTTTACTTTGGGTTTTAAGACTATTGTTATTGTTACTATTTATTTCTACAATCTGCTTAGCATATCTCTAGTCATGTGATTCTATAGGGATTATATGAAAAGACTTATGTTGCAGTAACACCTGTTGGGAACTTTGGGGTAGAAGCTCGAAGGCTCTACTATATTTACATCCATTTCTATTATTATATTGCATTGTTTATTATGTTTTATCGAGGGTACCCATCGGGGTGTTACACTGAGTTTTGGTTATTTGTTTGGATATGGGTTTTTATTTTCCCGGGTTGGGAGATATTTGCAAATATGTGAAGGGGAAAGTAAGTTTGATTGCTTTTCAGAACAAGGGGCGAAACAACAAAGAATTAAAAAATGTCCCTTGCAGACTATAGCTGATTTGAGTGGAATTGCTATTGTAAATTCAACCACAACAACTATTTTTACAAGCTATTGTATGTAAGGACATATTATATTATAGCAGTTCCAACATTTAATTTCCTCTATAGATTTTATAAAAAAAAAAAGAAAAAGAAAAAACATAAGACAACACTACTTTAACAAGAGCTATAGTATGTAGTGCTATATTTTCCCTTTTGTGTAGTAGTTATGCTGGTGCAGTGGTGATCTCAATATATACTTCTAGAAAAGTGGGTGTTCTCCGTCCAATCAATACTCAAGATTAAATTATTATTTTTTTAGGCTTGTTATAGGTCATACGTTGTTTTCGGTAGTGTGATTAGCATTTAATGATTAAATGATTAATACTTGAAGGTTGTGAATACTGAATCCATGACGCTTTGACATTCGAAGAGGATTGATAATTTGATAGTTGTTGTGAATGAGTGAATCGCCGAATCCATGATGGTCCTTTTGAATCGTACAATGCATTTTGAGAAGTTACTTTTGGATTATTATTTGATTAAACAGCACAAGCTAAGAATAGTGCATGTGTTTGAAAGAAACACAATCAGGGCTTTACTATAAGAAACTTGCTAAGAATGGATTGTTATTACTGGTCTCTTTTTTTTTTTGCATCTCGAAATTCCTTCCTTCTTCTTGATAGCACAGGGGCGCAACGGTAAATTCAGACTCGTTTTAGCGTTTTTACACATCTCGTTCTGACTTTCAAGATTTTAGTGAATATTTGATTAACAGTCTTCAAAGTAAGCAGTGGCGGAGCCATGATTTTTTTGTTAAGGGGGCCACTATTTCAGTTACACAATTGAAACTTTTTTTAATATTTAGGTTGTATTTTGTCCGTTGGTAAGCAATTTAACTTTTTTTAGTCCAGTTTAATTTTATTTCTAATTTCAACTACATTCAGTATTTTTCAGTTTACTTCCGTATTTCAGTTCAGTTCAAGTACTTATAAATGAACAAAGCGCATCAATACCGTATTTATTCTAGGATATTACAAAAAATGAGTGATTCATGCATGGACAAAAATAAAATAGAAAATGAGGCTAGGTTTATTTAAAACTAATATTTCAACAAATAAGAAGTTTAGATATATTTTACTCAAAGCGTAATGTGAATTATTTTAGACAATGATATTTCAAATGAAAAACAAAATAAAAAAGGTACTAATCTACGAGGAGGCAAAGCAAAAACCGAAATGAATATTTCAAAACAGAAATATAATAGAAGAAAAGTGAAAGGTTTTTGGGTGTTGGGACCACTTCTTGGATTTTTTGTGTACTCCGTATGGTAAAACAAGTAACCAAAAGGCTACTAGAGGGAGTCGAGCGTGCGTGATAATGAATCATAAAATATACCATTTTGGTTACCCGATATATAGCATAATACCTAGTTGGTACCCTCTTTTTTCAATATTCCAAAATAGTTACCTGACTAATTAAAGGTTGTACCATTTTGGGTACCTCATTTGTTTACGATACTGAAAATCGTGAAAATTGGTGCTATTTTGGTCATTCTAATATCCAAGTTTGTTTGTAGTGTACTTTTGCTCCCTAACTTAATAAAAGAACAGAAGGTTTAATACAAAAGAAAACAATTCCATCCAAAATCCCCTAAATTAATAAAAGAACAAAAACCCTGATTTTTGTTTTCTTTTTCATTATACTTCTATTCTTTTATATTGTTAAAGTGGAAAACTACAGTTCAGACAAATTAGGATGCTAAAATGACCAAAATAACCCCTATTTTCACGTTTTCAATGACGAAAACCAAACATGTAACCAAAATGGTACAACCTTTAATTAGTCAGGTAACTATTTTGGAATATTGAAAAGAACGGGTACCAACTTGGTATTATGCTATATGTCGGGTAACCAAAATGGTATATTTCCTAAAAACAAACTACCCAGCTGAACTATCGTCCTGTAGTGTATCATTATAACACACTATACATATTTAAACAATTTTAGAGACTGAAACTAAGGGTTTTGAATGATTCAGCTCGTTGGGTACTTCCCCACGTACCAGTTGCCCCTTCAACAATATTCTTTTAACCATCAAGGTATGGTACATATTATTGTACAAGCGATGTGGTTGTTTGAATTGTCTTAGTCAAGCAAGCTCAATAGTATATTGAGTATTAGATTCATGGTTTTGTGCCATTAGAGTATCAGACGGAACTTGCTAGTTGCCACTTCAACAATAGTCTTTTAAGCATAAACGTCTGGTTCATATTACTCTACAAACGATATGATTGTTTGAATTGCCTTAGTCAAGCAAGTTCATTGTTATATAAGATTATATTCATAGTTTTGTGTCATCAGTGTATCAGTCATGGAAGTTAGATAACAAAATTTGTTTCTTTATATTCATTATATACATTTGATCTCTCGTCAATCACAATCACAAAATAACATTTTAGATCTTTAGACATTTAAACAGAAAAAAGTACCCATATACATAGTAGATCACAATATGTGCTCTACTTTCATTGACCTGAACAATAATTATTGCGTAACATGAATGCTGGAATGCTGATGCTTATCCCCGAAGTGTAAAAACTACATCAGAAACATTGGACAGAGAAACAATTACTCAGCCGGACAATGTCTTCTAAAACAACATTGATATCATATAAAGAAGAAAGGCCAGGCTTAAAGACAACAAGAGGAGAAGACAATCGGACTCCTATATTATTTAATATTTATTAACAAAGAGAACTTCAGTCTCTTGGCCCATTTAACTACTAGCTAGCAAGCTTTTACTTCAGCTACTCAAGGTGGCCATTGTGCTTGAGTCGTTGCCACTTAACAAATTACTCCCAAGATTTCACTATAGATTTGAGCATAATATTTGTTATCTTCTCAACCCCGACCAAGTGTTGATCGATGGTTTCCGGGTTGTACTATGTTCTATGTATAGTAACTTAAATCCTTCACAAGAATTGAATATGTTAGTCGGGCTCCCCGACTGTTAGAAACTTCCGGCATTTGTGTCGTGGAGTGGAAACCATTGTGAAATCTTCCGCACACCTTTTTTTTGACTTTCAAGACATCAGCTAGAGTCCATAACCGAATAAGCACTCGTTTTTTATATTTTAATTTCCAGCAGAGCATTGTGGTAAGCTGAAATTGCTCGTGGGAGTGTACTGCCCTCCAATGTGAGAGAAGGTTGCAGATAGTCACTGAAAGTCGATGCATCTGATATGAGCCTCTCATATATATATTACCTAGTTGAGTGCATCCGAAGAACAGGCTGGAACATTTAGTATCTTCAATCAGGTGACTTGATTGTAGAGTGATATCACTGAATAGCGTATATGCGGAGTATGTCTGAGAAATGTTTTATTTGGGAATCTCCATGGCATCCCACATAGCTGCCCTGCCCATATTGTCGGAGTGTCCAAGCCACGGGCGGATCCTATCAAGGACATTGAGGTACAGATGTACCCTTAAAATTTTGGGAAAAAACCGATATAGTTATACTTTATTTCAGTATTTATCAACGTTGTCCAACATCGCAGGTGGTAAAGTTGGAAAATGTAATGTGCTGATTCTTGTGTTTGATTCTTGTGTTGGTCTTTGAGATGATTTTTTTGTTTTACTTCTTGTGAGTGTTGTGGACTCAGATTGGCTGTAGGCCTCTATTTTGCAACTTAAGGCCCAGTGCTATTTTTTTACCTTCTTTTTTTGACTTGGGGCCTCATGCATATGTTGTATAATCAATATTTGGAACTTCACATTACAAGTTACAGTATCAAATTAGCTTCATTAAAAAGAACATCTAGTGGTCATTTACTTTTTCTTTACTTTTTTGTGTTTACAATTTGCCCTTTATTTTTCCATTTATTTTAATTTTCTGTAAGTACGGTAATTCAACAAGATATTTGTCACGCCTTATGATGTAAACCTAACTTACATTTAGCATTTGTAGTAAGACTATTTTTAACGACAATTGTTTGAAAGCTTGAGAAACGGGATTAGTAGCTGTATTCATCATCTTCCCCTCGTCTTCATGATCATTTCCGCATATAATACTTCTATATCCGGCCTTAAATTGATTGATTTTAGCCCATTAATGGTTAATAGTCAATTAATTAATCAAACCCAGTCTAATATAATCAGCCCAATCCAATAAAATCAGCCCGGCCCACATACAATCAGCTAATTATTTAATTATTTAATTAATTAGTTTCTTGGCGAAGAATCCACCTAAATCCTATCATAAACCGAGTTCAAAGCAGCCGAAACGCTGAAAACTTATCGGATAAAGGGGGAAAACCCGTATATCCAAAACGGGTGGATCAGGAAGACTCCTGGTCCCACAGGAAACGTGGCGCACGTTTCTCCGTTTTCTTTTATCTTTTTCTTTTTTCTAGCTTTTTCCCTAAGAAATCCTACCCTATAAATACCGACCCTCATTCGACTTCATTCCTCACGCCGAACTTGATGAGTTCATTCTTCTCTCTCTAAACCTAACTTAGCATACAACAACCCCTCTAAACCTTGGTTACTTTGCACCTAATATCCCCCGACCTTACATATTTTAGTGCTTATACTTGCATTATTATCATACTTGTTGGAATCCCGTTCTGTTTCTCTTGCTTTGCATGCATAGTTCATAGGATAGTCATACTATAGACCCCTAATTCAGGTGCTAAAGGCACTAACCCTGTTTTTATCACCCATATTATGCAATGTACCCTATAAATGTTCAAAGTGATCACTGACATGTAAATTGACCCTTATGTGCTAATAAATAGAAATTGTGGCATGTTTACACTTGGCTAATTACAAAATTGCATGTGATTTAAGATGACTAAATTAGATAATATTTTTTATTAGCTTGTTCAATCAATCTGTATGGTTAAAGCGCATATAATCGTATTAATTGTCTAGTAGAGGTGCTTATTTTGCCCCCGAACCGTTACAGTTTTCTGGTTAAAATCTTACTTGTCTATAATGATAAGTAAGTGGCATTTCATTTACATTTCTATACAAATATCACCCTAGCCATAATAGGTAAATAATATAAAAAGGTTTTCCAATTGTTTTCCTAATAGTAATTATACTTAATAAAATTGGTGGCGACTCTTAAGCATTAGCATTCAAACCTACCATGCGGGTGGACAACTGGGTTTACCTAGAACCGAACGGGGATTACCGATCCTCCATTAGGCGACGGGGCCCGGGCGTCTACATTTTCTGAAAACTTATAGAGGATAATTGAAGCCATTTTCCTTCAATCTTTTGGTAATTTAGTCACAACTAGAACTTGAATAAATGTTACATTGTAATTATTTTAACTACAGTATGATAGGGACCAAAATCTCACAATTTGCCCTTCGTTTTTCCATTTATTTCAAATATATGAAAACTTATAGACGACAACTGTAATCATTTTCTTTAATTTTTGTTGGCATTTTAATCACAACTAGAACTTAATTTAATAGTTACAATGTAATTTTATCATTTTGTACCCCTAGACCAAACTTGCGGATCCGCCACTGGTTCAAGCCTATAAGATATATAGTCTTAGCCGTATCTGTACCATCATATTGAATGCCCAATTAATCAAGTCTTGTTGCAGTCTGGGACAAGAAACAGGATCAAATTTGATCTGCAGACTTTATGGCGCTAGGAAAAGAAGCCATCCTAGCAAAACTTCCATCATTATCTGGGAACCATGGTCCTTACAGATTCTAATTTCTACCTTGTTACCAAACTACATAATAAGCCTTTCCCTACCATTGATTTTGAGCCATGTGCGCTTCTATGTTGATAGCTAGGAGTCTAGGGCAATGCCCTGAAAAATACTTCAGCACATGACTTTAAGTTTCAATGTAGTATTTGACCTGTAAAATATTTATTTGGCAAGTAAAGCAATAATATTTTTTTTTTGAGAGAGAAAATAAAGTAAAGCAATATTCAAAGAATAGAAGTTCCTTAAATACCCGCAAGCCACTGTGGATCACATGAATGGTAAGGTACCATTGTGTCTGGGTAAAGATAAATTTATGTAGGAGACGGATTATGTAACCATGGCTTCACTTTGTGGTTGCTGCATTGGCCATTATAGAGCAATCTTCTTTGGACAACGCTCCTGGTGCGTGAGACTAAATTATCTCCCATGTTCTGATGTACGGCATGTGATATGTCTTCTATGTTAGTTATGTGTGTGTCATACACCCATACAGTCAGTGATTAAGGATCAAGAAAGATTCTAGACAGTATCAGACACTTGTATTTGTGAGATGAGTCCAAGAAATGACTACTAATGACTTTTTCTCAGCATCACTGATGTATGACGGCATCATTGACTCCTAATTTATTTAATTTTAGTGGATATTAATTATCATGAAGTCGGTCCTATACATGAGTTTATTACAATGGACGTATTTCTTTGTTGGTCGTGTCCTAAAAGGAGTATCCTTGCTGGAACTTGACTTCCAAATACCTTATTTGTTAAGGCACCTGACATTTGGTACATTGGGTCTTTGTACATGTATAGTGAACTAACCTCAATATTTGCTTTTTCTTAGCTTCATTTATTTACAATTTGATGCAGGAGGTTAAGCTCTACCACTTTGGCTCTACATTAGTTGATTATGAATTCAATCATGTGAAGTACATGCTGATTCTACCACTACCACAAGTGCTAATGACGTCAAAGGAATTCTCGTATATAATCTTTGTATGTACAATCAAAAAAATCTTTGTATGTACACTACCAAAAAAATGGTTTTTAGCAACTAACCTAGACAACTAAAAATAAAAACATCAGTAATTGATCCCTGAAGCTGGGCTAGCGTCAAATTATATTAATTGGACGCTAAGCCCAGCGTCTGCGAGGAGAAGTTGACGCTGGGCCTAGCATCGGCCCAATTTAGCCGACGCTCCCCGGCGTCAGGGGTACAAGTATTAAATGTTGAATTACTTTACCGAGATATATACTAGGTCTGATGGTAAAGCTTCTCTCACGCGCGCGCGAGACCTGTGTTCGATTCCCCTTGTGAGAGAATTAAATGAGCATGTGAAAATTTTTTCACAAGGAGGCGGGCGCTGGGCTCTTAATTGAAAATTTAGTTTTTCTTTTCTTTTTTTGAAAAAAAATCTAGCGACGGGCTTATTTATCCATTAGTGGGCTTAGCAACGGTTTAAAATATAGCCCCTCGCTAAGCCTAGCAACAAGGCCCCATCCCAGTTGCTAAAGGTTAGCGTATGGCCTTTTAACCCAGTTGCTAGGCCAGTTAACTGGTTTTAGGGCCTTAGCAACTATTATCGAAAGTTGCTATTTCCCTTATTTGTTGTAGTGGTAGTCATTGCTTTTCTTCTAAAGCTTGTCTTTGAGTCTGCTATGCCCACTGATTTACCTCCTAGTCTTCAGATACTATTATGTGTTTTTTTTCACTGCACTTAAATTTTTTTGGAAACTGCCTATTTTTTTTTCGCAAATTTTTGAGAAAAAGTTTTTATTGTTTCCTGTTAGCCTTTGGCTTTGAAAGTTATTATCATTGTTCTTAACTTTTGTGTGAACCTTCCCCTTTCAGATTCCGAGTGCTTTAACAATTATGCTAGGATTGCATCCTAGTGGTTCTCTGTCTTTATAGTACCATTGGATCTTGGGAAGGGCTGAATCCCCTACTTCTCCCCATATAAAATTGGAAAGAAAATGCAAAACAGATGTAAAATGTAGCGTTAGATGAGCTAAGAACTGCAGTGAATCATGTGGCATGGTTTTAGCCCTCCTGGTCTTGAATCGCTCTGTTAGACTATTTATGCATCATGTTAAATGCTCTGTCCCACAGTACCTTTGTCAGTCCTACGTTGAGATTTTAGTTGTGCTTGGTCATTACGTTTAGCTTCTAGGAAACAATAACATGTGTATCACCTTACTTTTATGTAGTACAAAATAGTGATGCGGATAATGATCAAACCTAATAAAAAAGTATTGCAAAGTTAAGTACTACAGATCTTTTATATAAGAAAACTTCACATGATTATTACAAAGTAGAGCAAGGTATATAGCACAAATGTCCATCTACTCAAATGGCTGCCATAACTTTCATTCATCCACATTAGAGCTACAGGGCTCTTTACTATGTGCTCCTCGCTCTCCCATACCACCATAGCAAACTCCACCCTCTTGAAAATGTTGCTCGTGCTGTTTGGATGTATCTTCTTCAGCTTGCTTCTGAACTCCACTTCATATGTATTGTTCTCATTGAGCTCATGGAATGTTAAGCTCTCCGGGTGTACAGTAATATCCACCTCTTTAGAAACAGGGTTGATGACTCTGACATTGTATGTTTCTTTATCGTGAAGCTCAACAACATTGGTTAGAGTCCTTCTTCGTACCCATATCTTATGGCGGGAATCAAACTTGACAGTAAAAGAAGGATAATTGAGATCTGATGGTCTGAAATCCGCATTTGAGCATGTGGCGTTATTAAGGTTGGTGATAAGTTCCAGCTGGGTGGAAGTGTAGTTAAGCGAGCACAAAAAGTTAATGTAATCTTGTGGACCGGCATCATAAACAAGCCCTGGATCAAGTGCTGCCTGTGGTTGTACTAAGCCTGAACCAAAGTCAAATGGTGTTGCAGGCTTCATAGTAGCTTCATCTAGAATCGGGCTGAAACGGTTATCCAGTTGTGTTGCCGTGGTCATTATAGCCGATCTAATTATTGCTGGAGACCAAGTCGGATGAGCTTTAATAACCAATGCTGCTATTCCAGCAACGTGAGGTACCGCCATGGAGGTGCCTCTTATGATGTTGTATAGACTCCGACGATCATCATTCTCCTTGTCAACCACGGGTTTGTTAGGTACCCATGCTCCTAAAATTTTATCACCAGGTGCAATGACATCCGGTTTAACCACCTCTGGAGTTATCATATTAGGACCTCTACCCGAGTATACACAAACTGAAGGTGATCTTGTTTTCCCGACTGTCATATGACCCTTAAACTTTAGTGTTGCACTAGAGTTCAATTGATTTCTCAAGTATGCCATTACAATTGGTCCATCTGCACGTGTCAATAATATGTTCGGCATTGGGAATGCTATGGGGACTATTAAGTTGATGTCGTCGCTCCTAGAAATCATTAACATGCCTTTTGCGCCATCTGCTGCCCTAAGGAAACCTCCGTGGATGCCACCCGAATCACACACAACAATCTTATCTCTAACCATTTCCAACGATGAGTTGGAGGCACAATCTACATAGACTAGTTCTCCTTCCACGTTAGGGGTTTGGCTTGTGTATGAAACCCCTAAGAGACTCTGCCCATTTCCTAATGAAACTTCTGCTAGAAACGTTCTGTCAATTGTACTGGCTCCAACTGTCATTATCCATGGTGCTGGATTTTGTATACTTCCTGCGTAACTTCCATGGTTACCAGCTGTCGCAACAACTAGTACTCCATTTTGGACAGCGGCAAATGATGCAATGCTTATAGGATCTAGATGATAATCGTCGGCATTAATTTCCACTACTAAAGACACCGAAAGAATGTCGACACCATCCTTAACAGCTGCATCAAATGCATCTAATAAATCAGGTTTCGAGCATCCATACCCAGGCCAACATGCCTTGTAAACCGCGATTCTCGCTTTGGGGGCCATTCCTCGTGCTGTTCCATTACACAATCCAAACTCATTTGCACCGATGGCTTCACTTCCGGCGGCAATAGAAGCAACATGGGATCCATGCCCATCATCATCCCTTGGTGAAAGGTATACCGAAGTATTGATTCTTACATCATGCCCCAAACTAAAAAATCTGGCTCCAATAACCTTATTGTTGCATAAATTTTTGTTGAAACCTGGACCTTCTTCACAAATCCCCTTCCATTTAGAGTTTTTGATAGGCCTAAGACCATTATCCTTGAAACTCGGATGTTCAGGCCAGATTCCGGTATCTACCACACCAATAACAACATCATCACCAAAGTTTGTCTCTGGCCAAACTCCACTATCAGGATTTAACCCAAGAAACATAGGTGTATATGTGGTCGCAATCGACGGTTGTTGCAAAAGTACAAGGGCCAAGAAGAAGACATAGACGATGAACCTTCCAAACAATGACAATATTAAAAACATTTGTCTTTGTTGAGTTATCATACTGGTTGACCTGCATGACAATAGCAATAGACATGGAAGAATTAGGCAGTATCCATTTTCACAAAAAAAAAATATCGATACAAGTTGAAATAAATCGGTAACAATAATGAAGATTTGTTGTCACATGTTTCAAGCAATACCAATTTATTTGTATACTTCGCTTTGTATACTTCAATAACGACTGCTTTGTTATTGTTTCCGCATTATCAATAATTTTCGTTGTTTTTTTCCTATTATGCCAGAACTAATATCTCATGTTTTTTTCATATAATTTCACAATAGTTCAATTGAAAGGGTCCAAACTTAGAAGCGAACAAGCAACATAACATAAAAGTTTCGAACAACAAAGAAATTTCGGACAGTAGTATGCATGTCTCATAAAAAACTAATATTTTAAAAGAAAAAGAAAAAACAGTTGGCGCCATACAATTAAGGAACAAAATTGTAGTCTGCTGAATGAATTCTAAATGATAAACAATTGGCGCCATAGACAACAGGTTCAAGTACATTCCTCATAGCTATTGTTCTTTGAGCTATATATGTGGAGCTTTAGGTCTAGTTCAAATTGTAGTCTGGTGTAGGGGGCCAGATTCGCAGTATACGGGTACCAGAGTACCTATACACTTTGAGCTAGTCGAGCACATATACGTATTTAATAAGAAATACACCCACGGTGATATGGAGTTTGAATGAAATGGTTGTGGAAATATAGATGTGTTTAAAGTGGATGGGTGATGTGTTTGAAGTGGATTTCATGTTTAGAATAAGTCCCTTCGAATGGCCCAAAATCAAATAAGAAGTGATGAATTACCATTCACTCTTATTCTCATCGAAATTGCACCACTTTGCATTAATTGATTAAAATCATAAGTTAAGAGGGAATGATAAGTCCCTAATGCCCGAATTTGAAATTAAGTCATTACAATGTGTAGTAACAAATTGGTCCTGATCTAATCAAGCATGCGTGTGAAGGACCGATTAATATTGATTAACCGGGTTTTATTATAATAAGTCGAATTGTGTTAATCGCACACAAAATATGAAATTATTTTCGTTAATTGCCTTGGATCAAATTGGTCTTACATTCCGGTGTAAAACTTTTACATTTATAAGGACGCGGAAAAGGCTCAACTCCAAGCTAATTATTGAACTTGGAATGGAAAATTCCTAAGTATTAAACTTAATCTAATCTTCATCTCCACTTATGATTAGTAATAATGTTTCATTAATGAACAGTAACTTGGTCTTGATTCGTCATTGCTTGACTTTAATGATGATTAAGACTTGATTAGAAGTGGGCTTAGGGTTCACCTTTGCAAAATCAATTCGATTAAGAAGATATGAAAATTAACTTGTTTTGTTTTGATTTTGAAAAATGGTTAAAAAGGATATGCTGCTAATTAACTCCAATTAGTGCAAAATTAATATGACATATTGTAAATTTCATTAGATTGATACCAAAATTTATGAATAATGGAGTCTATTTGTTAACTAACAAGGATTAATTAAAGTGGACTTGTTTTTATTTGTTTTTTTAGGAAAATTGTTAAAAAGAAAGTTAAGCGAATTAACTCCGATTATTCCAAAATTAATATGATACTTAGTAATTATCATTAGATTGATATTTACCAAATTTCATGACCAATGGAGTTCATTTAATAATAAAAACTACTGTATTAATTAGGAACTGAACTTGTTTTGTTGGATTTTAAATGAGTAATTAACATGAAAATCTTAAAGCAAACTCCTATTGGTCCAAAATTAATATGACACTTATCTATATTATATAATAAGAGAAGGTACGGAGAGAGAAAACTAGATAAGCATGGTCTTTTATAATACGGCTAATGCTTAGGTGGAATGGCGGGGTTAGCTGAAAACTCTACTTAAACTTTTAAAATTACCATATATTGTTTTTTTTTTTAAAAAAGAAACGAAATCTCGCAAAATATTGAGTATTTTCGATAAAAATCAAGTTGCTTAATGAAATATGGCAAAATAGTGAGTATTCGGAAGAAGAAAAAAAACATGGAAAACAAAATCAAGTTATTAAATAGAATGAAATTTATACTTTCAAAAAAAGAATCTTTAAATGTTACTTTTAGAAATATTAATATCTTCATATGATATTTAAATTATGGAAGAAAAAAACGGATTGTGTGAACACGTTTCATATATTAGACCGGGTATTGATGATCCATTTGCTATACAATAATGACCACTCGACTACACAATAATGACAACTAGACTGCACAAGAATAATCCTTCTTACCTACTCTCATATATGAAACGGGTTCACTCAAATTTTATCTTAAATTATTCTACATTTTCTATTCTAAAAGTTTATTTGGTTGATTATATGAACCGTGCTATTAAAAAAATTACAAAAAAAAAAGAATGTTTGAATGTTAATTTTGGAAACTGAACTCATTTGGGCAAATTCTATCGTACACCTAGACATATCTTGCACTGTACACCCTTCTTTTTAAGCAAATAATTAAATAATGAGCCTATATCTTATTTCGAGGAGTTGGGCCTAAAATAAGAGAGAAAAGCAAATTGGGTGTACATTGCAAGGTACATCCAGGTGTACCAATGAGATACTCACTCATTTGCACACCAGAAAAAAGTACTAGTATTATGTTCACAAGAAAATACCCTTTGATAAATAAAAAAAAAATTGTTCGTGCCTCCGCTCTTACTCATCGCCAATATGAATTCGCTTTTGCATCTGAACACATGATGTACTTTTTCGTTAAATAGTCTTTCAAACTAGTTAATTAGCTTGCAATATGTGTCAGCTTCCTTAGCCCTGGGGATCTTGTACGCTGGGAAATTAATCTATTTGTGGCTTTAGTTGCATTTTGAAAGTTTGATGTTGTATCAACCTCAAACACTATTTATATTGTAGTGTTCACTTGAAAAAAATATATGCAAAATGCGACATATATCTGCAAGTGCAAAACCATATTTCTGTACTTTTGTATATTAGAATGAGATGATATCATCCTTAACAAAATCATAGTTGCTACAGACAAGTACCAGTAGCAGAAAATATATTTTCCCGGTTTAATCGTAGGATTTTCAGAAATATTTTACACAAGCCATAAAATAAAAATTACAAACTTACGACAATTCATTACAGCCCTAAGCGATTGATGAAAAAAACTAAAAATTAAAGAGGATCTGATCATTCCAACAACCAATTCCCCACATAGCTGCACCAAATATGTAGTGCAGATTATAACCTTGGCCATTTGCTCTTAGTGTTGCTTGATTTAGTTTTAGTTATTTTAGATAATTAATATGTGCACACTAAATTTATTTGCTTGATATCTATTATTTTACTTGCTTTTTCATGTGTAGTGTTTTTAATGAATAAATTCAAATTGTTAATTCATTGTTTATATGGTTAAGGGGGTGTTTTTCGCCATTAGATTAAGAGAGAGAGGGAGAAAGTAAAGAAGAGGAAGAGAGATAGGGGTAGAAAACTAGAAAGAACATGAAAAGGAGATCATCAATTCACAAATTTCATGGCTTTCTTATTCGGTTGAAGTATATTAATTGTCTTTGCCTATAGTGAAAACGTGCATTCTAATGACATGATTGTAAGACTTTTCCCTCCTTCTCTAGTAAAACATTATTCATGTCATGTTTTTTTTTTAAATAAATTTTTTGAGTAACACTGGATTTACGTAGTTGATCACATATAAATAATGATATGAGATAGTGTCTTAAAAAGTATGCATTTATTTCCAATGACAGGAATGTTAGACCTTGCCCTTCTTTTCCAACAAGGCATTATCCTCTACATGTTTTTTTTTTGTCCAAATAAAGTGTCTGTAAATCACTTAATTTAGGTAGTTGATCAGAAAAAAAAAAAGAAGAGGTCTGATGTAAACATATTAAAACGTATGCATTCTCTTTTCACATGTTGTGTCCGTCCTACTTTTTGTTATGTAGTTTCTTTCCTAGGACCCAACTGAAGTATAGTTAGTTCAATTATCACATTTTTACGTACTTTCTTTTAAAGTTAATCTTTATCTTAAGAATTGAGGTGTTATGAATTGTGTTGAATATTTAGGATGATTCCTATTATAATTTATTTTCAAATATACTTGAAGTTACCATGTAGCAGCTCTTTACTTTATGATCTTTTCACTAATAATGTGTGATATGATACCGACTGCAGGCTGTGAAGAAGCTTGGCTTGTGGGGTCTTTCACCCGTCGGTATCCTCTCCGTATTGTCATGATCGGTACTCTCACCGGAGTACAATGAAGGATTTATGATGCATCCAAAATACCTCCATGAACCAAGATATCCCATTATGTGTAGCAGATTGGAGCTGAAGGTGGTAACTTAGATATGTTAGGATTCAACAATATGTCCTTTAGGCATCTTATCCAGACATATCCACGGCTTCTTCTATTATCTATAAGATCGCACATCAAACTTGTGGTAGCTTTTCCGAAGAATGTGGGTGTTGAAGAACATGTTTCGCCCAATGATTTTCACGAGTACCGACAAAATCAATAAAAGATTACAGATTTTCAAAAGGTAATTTGTAAATAGTCAAGTTATCATATTTGATTATGGCACATGAAGTTTTCTAATCTAACTTAGGCACAAAGTTCATTTTATTAGTTTGGAAGGTTGTGTCATAGAATATATGCGTGGTTATTGGTCCAAATTAGACAGTAGGGATCTGAGGGATGCTTCAATTTTTGTCGAGGTCATCGGGTGCACTATACTACTGAAGATTGGCACGCCTCGCGGTCCAAGAGGCTTCTACTAAAGATTGGCACGCCTCTCGTTCCAAGAGGCAGTTCTAGCCTCGGTGTCAAGGGAAGGAAAGCTTTGAGTAAGGTCTAAGCATGTCTCCAGTTTTATACGTTAGGTTTCCACTCTATTCGATTATCTTCTTTTCGGTGACAAGCTGTGGTTTTTATTTGAAACAATCATAGCTCACGGCCACATTTTATATGGTTTTCCTAATTTGATTCCTTAGGAAGCTAATCAAGCCACGCAAATTTTATGTCCTTTTCCCAATGTGATTCCTTAGGAAGCTAATCAAGCCATGCATATTGTAAGCCATTAAACCTTTTGTCATTACATGTTACATTGTTACACAATATGTATGTATTAGTAATGTAATACTTGAATGGTTCGGTATTGAGATGTATAGATATAAGATTAATTTTAAGATGTTACATGTGAGCAAGAAACCTTTCAAAGACTAATTTTTGGTAATCAGCAGATTATGGTCACTAAGTAATTCTGGAAGAAATGTCATAGCGGACTCGAACTCATTTAGACTTTTAAAATGTGATCATATTTGAGTCCCTCTAAGTCTCTGAGTTGAACTATCGGCTCACCACATTGAGAGAGTTCAATTTACATTCATGTAGAATTTGTTGATCCTATTGTTCATCTACTTGATTCAATTAAGTCAGTCCCGCTCTTCTGAAGTGTACAAACATGTTATTACATGCATGCCTCATTGGCACATTGCCTCATGTTGCATTATGTGCAGCAACCTTAACCGAAATATATATTGTACAACACTACATTGTAGCGCTACAACCTACAGAGCATGTGCGTATAGGGAAAGCGCAAATAGGTGCTAAAGCATTCCATCTAGGTGATCAACATAAGAAATAAAATTAGAGTAAAATGAGATAATGTTGTGTAATCATTGATAGACATGCAACTTACTTATACGAGTAATTATTTTAAGAGATAGTCTTTTGGCTTCTCTTAGTATGTGTTTTGTTCAACTACAATGTTTTCAGTTTTATTTTATAAAACAATTCTGTTTCTTTTAGTTTATTTATAATTTAAATTGTATTTAGTTTTTTTCAATGAAGTATAGTTTTTTTCTGTTTAGTTTCAGTTTTAGTTTAGGTCTTTACATATATACGAATGAACAAATCACTCCCTTATATCTTTGTACTTTGAACCGTATGGATCAATTCTCAAATGTTGTCTACAAAGAAAAAGTTACAAATACGCGAGGAGATAAACGAAAAAACTACATAGAATAACAAATGTCGACCTTAAAATAATATTTAGTTCATTATTTTGACGTATTGGCATAGAGTGATAGTTGTAAAAAGTAACAATTGTTAAGTCTATGGTATTTATTTAACAAATGGTTTAAGCCGATCATAGAAAATTAACAAAAAAGATTAGTTGTTAAATTCCATGCATCAGGCAGGTGCTGAACTAGTAAAATATCATTAAATTGATATTTACCTAATTTCAAAAATTTTGGAATAGTTTGCTAATTAAAGTGGATTAATTGTCTTTTGAAGATAAGCTGCCCAAAAGTGGGGAAAATGAGTTTACTAACCCATCTTTGGAAAATCATATTAATTATGATACAGGTGAATTTGGTCCCCTAAGGTCTTGTTAACTTCCAATTTAAATTTCATTTATGAACTCCAAAGAATTTGATTTATAAAAATCATTCATTGGAGCAAGGTCAGTTTTAGGAGTTTCTAGATAGTAACTTGGAAAAAAAATTATTATTTTGTTTTTTTTTTTTGGAAAATAGTAAATTTGTATTCCAAAATAAAACTAATAACCGGTTACAAACTATTCTCTGATAAACATATCAAAAATAAAGACTAGCGTAAAGCACATTCTACTTGTAACACTACGGGGCATTTAAACAATACAAAGAAATGTCTACTTCTCACAATCTTCTTGAGTTGCACCATTAGGCATTCAGCTGGAGTCTCCAAATCAGTAAAACACGTTGCATTTCGTACATGCCAAAGTAGATAAACACCTGCAGGGATAATTAGTCGAGCCAATTTTTTCCACCATTTGTTCCCTTTGTTGAACTTGTACAAGTATCTCATTTCCTGTTTCGAGACAAGCTGCATCTACTTCTATCAAGTGTTAGGAGTTTCAGGATAGTAACTTGAAAAACTATTTTTTAAATTATCTTAATTAATTTTTCTATCAAGTTTAAAAATATCGAAACTATTTTTATGCATGGGGATGTTACTGTAAAACATTTAGAGTCAAATGAGTTTGAAAACAATTTTAAAAGTATTATTGAATTTAGAAAAAGTAAATATGGAAAATCCAGTTTAATATGTGCTTCTTTTGAAACTCACATAAAATCGAAAACAAATCCAAAATAAAATAGGCGATTCGAAGTTTTTTGGATTCTTATAGAAGGGATCTAAAGCTCTCATGTTTTGAGTTTTATTCCAACACATATGTGTCAGGGCGAATTAATCTTTGAACATGCGTTTTCTAGAAAACAGGTTTGAATCAGTTTATCTTTGAAAAATCATATCAAATAGAGGAATATGATAAAAATGTGAAACCAAGCCCATAAAACTCCTAACATTCTAATATTCTCTGACAATTATCCAACTTAATTTTTATTACTAAAAAACTAATGAAAAACGTGTGAACTTTTGGCCAGAATGAATCTAAAAAGCTAATTAAACCAGTTTAACCAATTTGATCCAAGACTTCATTTTTACACATGCCAATTTCATCTTCATGCAATTTAAAGTGATTGATGTGAGAATAAGTAATTTTAACAAATAATTAGTCATCAACAAATTTTGCATATTTTTGGAAAATTGTCATGATGAAAAGCTCATATGATGGACAATTCTCGACATGGATTAATCTTAACAAAACAATTATTTTTTTTGAAATAGATATACACGTAGGCATGACTGAAAAAATGAGGATGCAACATATACATTGTTAGTTCAAGCACGCAAGTGGTCCGAAGTGTTCCTAATTTGGCTCATTACACGCTTCATTGATGGTGTTACATTTCACTTAACCACACTATAGAACATAGCATGAGGTGGAAGTGTAGGCAAGAACCCGGAAGCAAGTAGCGACTCGGGACTCACAAGCACTTCCTTTAATAGCTTATTGTTATCTATATGGCCTTCCCGTGTATAAGGCGGTTCCATACTA
>ONZK01004252.1:38172-49838 GCA_900322385.1 Pharnaceum exiguum
TATGTATGGTTATTAATTGGATTATGTATGGTTATTAATAGGTCTTAGAGAGGGATATATAGTTTTTGAAACATATTAATTTGAGTTAAATTAAGTTAGTCCCACAAGTTTAATCGAATCAATTCATTTCAATTTAATTTCAATTCCAAAATAAGCTTTTTAACAAAGGTTAATACCCTGCCTTCCTAAGACTCAAATTATATACTCCGTACTCCGTATCAACTCCGATTATCTTTTATTAACCTTCAAATTAACTCCTAAAACAACCATACCCATTGGCCATTACCACATTACGGAAACAGAATAGGACTCCGACACGACCTTGGCAAACTAAACGAAGTACACTCACTCACTAACTCTTCAGCTGCAAAATAGATAGAGACCATCGATTCCCTGGAAACGGTCAGGCTACTTTTGAGGTGAATACATCGAGCTCCGCCGACACCCAAAGCCACACTCGCCACCATCGCCGACACCCAACAATATTCAGACGAATTAGGTGACGCACACAACCTGTTTGATTAATCGTCCATTGAAGGAAATATTCTTTTTTTGCTTCTTATCTTATCTACTTACAGTACCAGTTTGCTGAGCTCAATTATGAAATCATCAACATCACCACCCTATCTTCCAGACGACACCTGGGAGGAAATCCTTACTCGACTTCCCGTTGATTCTGTCCACCGCTTCAAGTCTGTCTCAAAGCGTTACCTTTCCATAATCTCACACCCCGCTTTCATCCGCCGCTACATCGACTACCGTGCCACCAACTTCCCTCAACAATTGGAACACTACCTTCACTACTGGTTCTACTACGACAGCCATGGTGACGGCGGTTTCCTCGAATTGAAGTTACCCAACGAAACCCCTCAGCCGCAGCTCTTGTCATCTCCTAATCTATTGCCCAGCATCTCTTATGACTTCGACTACCTCCCAATAATGCGAGACTGCCCTAGAGACATGGCTCTGCAGGAAGACTATTGTTTATCTGAATGTAATGTAATCTCAACTTCTCATGGATTGGCATTGTGCAGGGCGGATTTGATAACTTACCGACGTTATCATTATCCTAGAGTTTACTACGTGTGTAATCCCTTGACTAGGCAGTGGGTGGAGCTTCCTCATAGCAGTACTAGAAGTCCAGGGCCTTTGGCGTTAGCCTGCCATCCGAAACCGAACAGTGTCAATGAGGTTGATTTCACAGTGCTAGAGGTTGAAGGTGAGTATAGAAATTATAAAGATGGTCATTTCTATACGCATGTATTCTCTTCTGTGACTGGCTGTTGGAGTGAACATAAAGTGGACTGCCCCAACGACAACCTTTACTGGCACAGTCGTAACAGTATGGTATTCTACAATGGCATGTTCTATTGGTACGCAGAAGTGTGTGTTGTAGCATATGATCCCATCAATTGCCCCAACAAGTGCAATTTTATCAACCTGCCTCCGGACAGTCCCAAGCATCTTGATGATAGCTTCTTGTATCATTGCCAAGGGAAACTCCTAATCGGTACTACATACCCTAAACGTTGTGTTGTTTGGGAACTCACAGATTCTGTCAAGGGTAAGTGGGATTTCGTTTACGATTTCCCATTGTCAGATTATAATGTCGTCTTCTTTAGCCAGTTCAACAAAGAGATTGTATGCTTACAATGTGTTACAAGAGGGGAACTCGTTTTATACAATATGAAAAATTGTTCTATAGAATGTTTAATTACATTTCCTTCTGATATAATAAATATGCCAGTCCTGATGTATAAGATTCCATTCAACGTGAGCTCGTGGCCAACACATGTCCCGCTACTTTTACCAAAAGTTCGAGATGAATAGTAAGGCCATGACTTGTCGGTCTGTGTTCGAAGATTGGCAGTGCAAGTGTTGATTGTAGCGATTCTGAATATTCGAATATCATGTTTACTTTGACACAAAATGAGCTGCAATTGGTCGGAAAGGATGCATAGTTTACTTCTAGTCGCGTGAAACTTATTGTTATTTTTCTTCCAGTTTTTCATGTCAAATTGTTGTAAGTTTTGTTTTGGTTTTAAAAAGTAATGTACTTATGGTCCTTGGATCGGATTCCATTCTGTTATTTTATACATTGGTAACCTTTTTTCATATAACATGACAAGAACAAGCCGATCCCAATAAGGTTTGGGATTAAGATTATGTTGTTGTATGATGAGTACTAGTAAAGCTACAACTTTATTGTAGCCATGGGGATACACAAGTAGCATTTTCTGTTGAAGTAAAATCTAGAGCATTTTGAAAAGTTATGGTTTAACTACAAATTGCAAAAATTGATCCGGTCAGACTTAGATGCACAAGGACTTCTACAAGCTCTTCTAAGATGAAGTCGGCAATTGGGCATTTGAGTATTCGTGACAGTCCTCGAAAAACCAACTAACGGCTGCATCCTACCTAAGACAAGAAGAGGAACTTATGATATTGTGGGCTAGTTATGCTGAGATGTTTGTGATGATGGGTAAAGTTGCAACACTCCTCAGAGGTCAGCTTATTTACCTGATCTTTATTGATAATCTTCTATTTATGTTAAATGAAAGTCTTGTTATTTGATACTTTAATGTGTGGTAATGTGTTTCATTTTGCTCAGAATTGCATTTTGAGTGGAAAAGTTCTGTCTTCTTATGTTCTTTTTATATTCTGGATGTTGGTAATTAGTTGGGTTTCCATCACTATTTATTGCCTTGCTTACTCGTTATTGATAGGTAGTTAAGAGGGTGGGAGAAGGTCAAGTGGGTTGCAAAATGAATCCTTGACCATGCCATTCATTGGTGAAGTTTTGGACTAATTGATATGTGGATCACTATAGTGAATGATATGGGTTTTCACAACCCTATGTGATAGAAAAAGCAAACCGAATATTTTTTCCTGATTTCAGATGATTTCCTAAAACGTTTAATTTAGATAAGAAAACATTTCCGTAATTGCACTTTTGAAGTTGCATGAGAATACCAATTACGTTGCAAAATTGTAATAGAAGTAGAAAACACCCTACTGTTTTGGCCCATAAACGAAACCAAGAAAGTCACCATCATTTCCCATAACCTATCTCTCTTATCTTGCATTTCCCTCACTCACCTCCCTATCTTCTCCTTGATTGTAGTTTCCATTCTCATAACAACTGTCAGAAAAATGGACAGCTTAATTATTGTCGTGCCACCATCACTATAATTATAGTTTCCTGATTGTGGGGTGTGTTGATATATAGTTGGCTCTCACAGTCCACTGCTCAGAACAATGGACCTCCATGTTGGAGAGTCAGTGTTGATTGTTGGCTCCCTGTGATTCGACTGTTTTCAACAATCGACAGTTCAGAACCTTTGACTCTGTATGCTTAGGAGGTGGTGACAGTTCTTACAAGTGAGTAAGTGACCTCTATTGATCACTGCACAGGAAACCAATTTCAGTTGGGGTACATGCTCATACGAGCTTGATTATACACAAATAAACTTGCCTATGATTTCTTAACTAATGGGCAGAGCTAATGTTTCATTGACAGTGAGGTCTGTAGGTTTGGTTTGTACCACCAAGTGCATGCATTATGTTGTTATGACAATGATCTCAGTGAGGGTGGCTTCTTGGAACGTTTAAGATTGACCAATTGAAGTATTTACTTGCAACAACTTCACCAAAAATAAGAAGTGTTGGAAGATTTTCTTATCAATTTTGTTATACTACATAAACACTTAAAGATGAAAGATAATTCTTTCAACCATAGGCACTGGACCCATTGTTTATCAAACATATTTGCGTACATCCTGACACGGAACACCCCCATATGGGGATTTACTCTTTGTTGTTGTTGTATTTTAGTTAAATTAAGTTAGTCCTACAAGCTTAATTGAATCAATTTAATTCCATCCAAAAGTCAACTCAATTCCAAATGAACTTTGACGAGCAACCAAAAAATTACATCTCATTGTCAACTCCGATTAGCTTGTATTAACCTTCAAATTAACTCTTCAAACAACCATATACCCCCCATTGGCATTAGGCCATACCACATTAACTGAAACAGAATCACTCTCAGCTGCAAAATAGTTAGAGACCATCGATTGATTCGATTCTCTGGAATGGAATCGGTCAGACTACTTTTGTGGTGAAAACATCGAGATCCGCCGACACCCAAGGTGATGCTCACAACCTGTTTGATTAATTGTCTGTCCATGAAAGAAAATATTATTCCTTTGCTTCTTTTCTACTTACAGTAGTAGTTTTGTTGGTTCTTTTTTATTTTCTTATGTTATTCATCATGGTGGAATTTTGAGTCGTGCCTTACAAGGCTGAGCGCTGTGCCCAAAACGCAAAGCGCAAGTATGAAATCATCACCACCCTACCTTACTAATAATGACTTGTGGGAGGAAATCCTAATCCGGATTCCTGTAGACGATGTCCACCATTTCAAGTGTGTCTCAAAGCGTTACCTTTCCATAATCTCACACCCCACTTTCATCCGCCGCTACATAAACTACCGTGCCACCAACTACCCTCAACAATTAGAACATTACCTTCACTACTACGACAGCCTCGGTGAAGGCGGCTTCCTGGAATTAAAATTACCCAACCAAACCCCTCAGCCGCAGCTCTTCTCATCTCCTAATCTATTGCCCAGCTCTGGTTATGATCTCAACTACATCCCCATAGTGCGAGACTGTCCTAGAGACAAGGCTCTGCAGGAGAAGTATTGTTTATCTGAATGTACGGTAGTCTCAGCTTCTCATGGATTGGCATTGTGCAGGGCCTATTTGAAGACTGGACATTATCCCCCAGTTTATCCAAGAGATTATCCTAGAGTTTTCTACGTTTGTAATCCCTTGACAAAGCAGTGGGTGGAGCTTCCTCATTGCAATGCTAGAAGACCAGGGCCTTTGGTGCTAGCCTGCCATCCGAAATCGGACAGTAGTGTTAATGAGGTTGATTTCACAGTGCTAGAGATTGAGGGTGAAGGGACGAATTTGGAAGCTGGTTATTTCTATACGCAGGTTTTCTCTTCTGTGACTGGCTGTTGGACTGAACATAAAGTGGACTGCCCTCGTGAACTTGATTGGTTCCATTGTAACGGAGTGGTATTCTACAATGGAATGTTTTATTGGTACACAGAGGTGTGTGTTGTAGAATATGATCCCATCAATTCCCCCAACAAGTGCAATTTTATCAGCCTGCCTTCAGATAGTTCGGAGATTGACCGTGATGAGAGGATCGTGTATCATTGCCAAGGGAAACTCCTACTTGCTACTACTTACTATAAATGTTGTGTTGTTTGGGAACTTGTTGATGGTGTCAAGGGTAAGTGGGATCCAATTTACGATTTCCCATTGTCGCATTATAATGTCGCCTTCTTTAGCCAGTTCAACAAAGAGATTGTATGCTTGGAATGTCATAGGACTGAGGAACTCGTTTTGTACAATATGAAAAAAAGGTCTGTGGAACGTGTAATGGCTTTTCCTTTTGTTACAACCGATACGCCAATAAGGTTCTATGATATCCCATTCAACACAACCTCTTGGCCAACACATGTCCCGCTATTTTTACCGAAAGTTCAAGATGAATAGTAAGGCCATGTCTTGTCGGTCTCTGTAGTGTCTTTTTCCTGTTCGAGGATTGGCAGAGCAAGTGTTGATTGTAGCGATTCTGAATCTTCGACCATCATGTTTACTTCGACACAAATTGGTAGTGTCTTTTTCCTGTTTGAGGAATGGCAGTGCAAGTATTGATTGTAGCGATTCTTTTACTTCGACCATCATGTTTACTTCGACACAAATTTAGCTCTGCAATTGGTTGTAAGGGATACATAGTTTGCTTCTTGTCGCGTGAATCTTTATGTTATTTTTCTTCCAGTTTTTCATGTCAAATTGTTGTAACTTTCTTTTGGTTTAAAAAAATAAATGTATTTTTGGTCTTTGGATTGGATTCCATTCTGTTTTTTCTATACACTGGTAACTTTTTTTCATTTAACATGACAAGAAAAGTCGACCCCAATAAGTTTTGGGATTAAGATTATGTAGTTGTATGACAAGTATTAGTAATAGTAATATCATTTTCTGTCGAAGTAAAATCTAGACCATTTATAAAAGTTATGGTTTAACTAAAAATAGCAAAAATGGATCCGGTCAGACTTAGATGCCCAAGGACTTCTACAAGTTCTTCTAAGATTAAGTCGGCGATTGGGCATTCGAGGATTCGTGGCAGTCCTCGAAAAACCAACTAACGGCTGCATCCTACCTAAGACAAGAAGATGATATTATGATGTTGTGGGCTTTGTTATGCTGAGAAGTTAGTGATGATGGGTAAAGTTTCAACACTCCTCAGAGGTCAGCTTATTTACCTGATCTTTATTGATAATCTTCTATTTATGTTAAATGATATAAATTCTTGTTATTTGATACTTTAATGTGTGGTAATGTGTTTCATTTTGCTCATAATTGCATTTTGAGTGGAAAAGTTCCGTCTTCTTATGTTCTTTTTATATTCTGGATGTTGGTAATTAGTTGGTTTGCCATCACTATTTATTGCCATGCTTACTCGTTATTGATAGGTAGTTAAGAGGGTGGGAGAAGGTCAAGTGGGTTGCAAAATGAATCCTTGACAACGCATTCGTTGGTGAAGTTTTGGACTAATTGATTGTGGATCACTGTAGTGAATGATATGGGTTTTCACAACCCTATGTGAAAGAAAAAGCAAACCAAAATTTACCATTTTTTCCTGATTTCAGATGATTTCCCATAACCTTTAATTTAAATAAGAATAAACTTCTCATCATCATTAGCTACTTTCCTTTGGTTTTGTGACCGCTGAATTCAGGGTGAAGTATGGTTTGAAGTCTTTCTCATTTAGGAGAAATGTTTTTTTTTTAACTCATGAGCTAGCATGTCTGTCTTTGCACTTCTTTTGGAGTATTTACTCTCTTTTTTTCCTGACGTTTGGAGATGTATTGAAGGTGTTCTTGAGGATTAAATTACTGCCAGTTTTTTTTTTCCAGAACCACCCAACAGGTGGATTAGTGCATTTCATTATATGTCGCAAATCAGAACAAGCCAGGTTTGCTTGGATATGGCTCCCAAGTCCCATCGTTGCTTGGTCATTGTTTTCATTGAACTTAACTGCAGTTTTTTTTTTTTTTTGGTTGGGATGAACTACAATTGTCTACTTGTCTAACAATGGGCTCTTTATAGGGAGGGTATAATTGAGTGGATAGGCCAGATTAAAAGAGTTTTTACTTACATTATGGGGGATAGACTGTCTATTTGGTTGAGTACAAAGTACAAAGCATGTCTTTACTCAATTATGGGTGCTTGAATTGACATCTTTTGTCCCTTTTTTTTTTCTTTTTTGTTATTTTTGTAGGATATGGCATAGAAAAACTGGGACATCCGGTGGTATTGGTGAGTTACCAAGTACCACCATCTTTGTATTTGATATCATAACAATAACCTTTTACTAGCCATAACTATATGGGTGTGCTAAGTCTGCTTTTAATAAGATTCAATTGTCTGTCAGTCTGTGTTTTAGACATCACCTGTAGCTTGACCCCCCAGCTTGTCTAGACTCTAGAGTACCCAGTCCACAAGATGACTTGAATCATCGATCATTCTTGTCAAAGGTCACATCTATAGTTCCTCCATTCATCACTGCAAAAACTGCCGGACCCCTTGATGCTATCGCCACCCTTTGGTCAAGCTCTTGTTGGCAGCCAGGCAGGAGCAGCCCAGTCCAGTACCTTAGCTCAGCCTCCATGGATATTTTCTTTTTATCATTTTAATTTCATAATATTCAAGAGCCAAGACCCATGATAAGCACTGCAATTTTGCGCACCATGGTTTTTTTTTTTTTAATTTTGTTTCTCTTCTTCATCTTTTAGAGCTAAGTTGCAGTAAAGCAAAAGACAACCCAAGAAAATCCTCCATCTGTTAGGTACCACAGTATCACTCGCATAGGATCCTGGAATTCCCCATACTAAGATGTATTCCGCATCGCAAATGCAACGTTTTTGCTTGGTCTGGGACAGCAAGACCACCTGCGCCAAACACCACCTGTGTCGTCAAAAGCTTGCTTTAGTTCACCAAGTCTGATGAACTGAAGAATTGACCAGAATGCAGCCCAACAAACCTCTTTCTGAGTTAGTGTGACACTTCTGTAAATAAGGCAGGTAGGTCATTTTAAAAGTTCATCGTTCTTCCAGATGATTATATAAGAATGGCAGGTAATTCAAGATGAAGACTAAGTGCGTAATTTTGAGATGGATGGAAGGGTTTTTGAGGATTAAATGCCAGACAAGTTTGCTTGGATATGGTACCATTGTTGTATGGCCATTTAACTTCAGTTGTCTACTTGTCTAACAATGAGCTTTGCATAGGGCATTATTGAATTAAGAGTGTTTTGCTTACAATGTGGGGGATTAACTGTCTATTTGCTAGACTACAAACTACAGAAGTGTGACGTTACTCACATCATTGATGTTTAGCATCTTTTGTGTCCTTTTCTTATTTTTATTTTTGTAGGATATAGCATAGATCTTGAAATAAAGAGCATTCAACCATTATCTAAGACAGCTCCTCATAGTTTATGTCATATACGTACTGCTGAAGATGATATGCAGACTTTGATTTGGGATACTACGGGACAGCCGATTGAGGGTGGGTGGGATCATGTTCTAGCATTTACTGCTGGGGCAGAGATTGAGCAGCTGCAGTGTCATCTTCTCAGCCTGATGGGGTTGCCATTGCTTTCTCTAATAAGCTCCAAATTTTTAGGGTTGAATTGGGTGGATGTGGTTCTGTGAGGTTGTTCAGTTCTTCCCTGCCTCGTGTTTCTCTCTTGTATTCTTTCCTCAAAGATCTTGGGTGATCTCGGGTAATTGTAATTTTTTTTTTTTGAGAACCGGGTAATTGTAATTTGTTTGGAGATTGGTCAGATATTGTAGTTGTTAATGGGTACTGTAGTGATGAATAGGATCTCGATAAATGAAAACTCAAGACGCAATACTAACATGTACTTGTGTGAGCTTCAACTGATCTATTATAAACCCGTTTGTTTTATACAATATTGATTGCTAACATGTACTTATGTGAGCTTCGACTGAACTATTATAAATCCACTGGTTTTATGCAATATAATTGAAACCTGATGGCATACCCAATATGTGAAGGAGGTGATAGTATATGTAGTGATATGGATAACTTAGAAGTTGAGCCACTACCAGACTGCCACTAGTCTTGTTTCTCAGCATGAGTGAGTTGAATGGCAAGTTATCTTAAAGTTTCACAGCTGCTTCGGTGCTTAAAGAGGTCTGATAACTTTGCCACCCTGAGGGGCTCGATATTATTCTCAGGGCGTCATTTTAGACTCAATCTGTGCTAAGTACTGTCTTCCTTTGATCGAAACTAAACTATAATCCCTTTAACATCTGGCATCTTGTTCTTAAAGTTGATGGTGCCAACTAGCAAGTAGTTACGGCTGTGTTTGCGGTCAATTATGTCTTTTGCATTCAGTGGGTTTGAAGTTTAATTAAGAAGGCAAATGTGTAGCATCTTGTTGAATCGATCAATGTTGTGTATTTGTGCTGTCTTGAAGCCACTGTGTACCATGTTTCAATCAATTAGAGCTGGATCATATCAGAAATCTGGATATGATGTGTATGGGGGTACCCCTCCCTCCTCCTAGAGATCTACTTATTTACCCACAAGTCAATCAATTCATTTCAATTTAATTTCATCCAAAAATCAAACCCATATCAATATCAATAGTGATGTACGGGAGTAATTCTTTTTGGTAGAATATTGAACACAATTAAGTAATTCACTGAAACAGAATAGAACTCCACATTAAGGCTCCAGCCTCCGACCTTGGCAAACGAAGTATGCTCACTCTCAGGTGCAAAAATAGAGATCACCGATTTCTGGAAATGGTCAGACTACTGTTGAGGTGAAAACATGGCTTAAGTTTACAGTTTCACATCAATTGGTTGTTGCCTGTAATAAAAAAAATGTCACATCTACTAATCACCAGTTAACTTTCGAAACTTTACATCGCCTACCTCTCTCCCCTAATGCAATAAGAATGGCCTAACTGCAAAAAGAAATGGACGTGATAAACAACTATAAACAAAAAAAATGACTAACATCTAAAACTGTATTTATTTATGGGCTCTGCTTAGCCTTGACTTCCGAGACTCGCCAAAACATAAGAATTTTCCGCCTCTGCGTGTTCGCACAGGAGCCCCTTGGGTAACCTATTAAGAGGAAGGATATGAGAAAGAGGATCCACCATCTTTGAGGGAAGGGAGCAACTATATAGAGCCGAAGGGTGTACAGCTGATCAGCAATGCATAAAGGGTAACTAGAGAGAAATCAGACAAGCAGGTCATTCTCATACCTTTCCTTTTCTTGGATGCCTCGTATTCCAACAGAAAAGCATATTACAGCCTGAACCCCCAGTGCCAGATTCATATCCCCTGTAGCATGAAAAATTAGTAACTATTGATGCAAGGAGCAGTATTTATGCATGAAGTCAGAATCTGGGAGGGTAATGCTACAAAAGATCCATACAAGACAATATTAAAAAGCACACGTGATATTTGTGACCGGGACTTTCAAACTTATGTCAAACATTAAATTTTGCAAGATAACTTTCAGTCCCCTGAACAGATGCGTGTGGTTTTGCGGATGTACTTGCAAAAACATATCTGCGGCAATCATGGATTCCTGGCACAATAATTAAAATGACTTTCGTCAAACAGGGTGGAGCAAAGCAGAAGGGACCAGAAAACTCACTGTTGTTCCTTGATAATATTGGCTGCATATCCACTTTGATGCAGCAAGCTTGGAGATATGGGATGCTGGTCAATTCTTTTGCCAATCTGATCATTCGTACAAATCTTTCCATCAGTCACCTTTAAAGCCTTTATTTCAAGGTTGAGCTCATCATCCCAATGCTGTGAAGACAAATCCATAGGATCTGCGACTTCCACATGATTTTGACAGTAAGCACCTTCTTGAGGCAAAACCTGATTCTTCTCTGGTCGCATTCGACTCATTGACCGAGGCGTGCTTTTCTCAGCAGCCTGTAACCATGCAGTTTCCAGCCTCTGCTCACGGATAATGGATTCTATTCTTTGCATTGGAATTTCTTGCCTTCCCTCCGTCGCATCATTGGTGTTAGCAACTGTCTGGGCCAAAAGGCCTGATGACCTTTCATCCAACAATACGGATGATCTCAATCCTCCAATTAACTTGCTGCCTGAATCATTCGAGTTTCTTTTGCTCTCAGCCACTTCCACTGCTGAACCTGATTTCATGTTTCCTGCGTTTGTACCGTTAAGCGATACCACACCACCGGGCAACAAAATCAGTCTGATCTCCACAGTTCGTCTAAGAACCATTTCGATAGAGTCAACAATACTGTTCAGAAAATGCTCAGCTCTAGATTTGACATCTTCTTCCTCAAAAGCAATATATGCAACAAGAACACCTGAAATAGAGTACAAGTCAAAGATTAGAAGATTTTCCCTTTAATGTTGTTAATAGATCAAACAGGAATTTCACCCGCTCAAATTTCAGTCACAATACAATTTTCAAATTACACAAGGAAATGTCAAGTTTACTTACTTTGCCTGACCTCAACTTGAACATTTCGGATGTCCCCCCCCC
>ONZK01004253.1:4826-16177 GCA_900322385.1 Pharnaceum exiguum
CTTCATTGTGAATTCCTACACTTGCCAAGTTGCATATAATAGCAAAATCCTGTTTTGATTTTAACTCGTTAGTTATTTTAACATGATAGTTATTTCATACTAATGTAATCAGTGAAAATGAATTTGGAATATCACTTACCTTATCCACTAGAATATTCTCTAGCTTTAAATCACCATGAATGAGGGGTGGCTTAGCTGTGTGAAAAACTTTCAGACCTTCAGCAACTCCTTGAATTATCTTTAGTGCTTGGTCCCAAGTCAAACCTGCATGCATTTCTTTTAAAGTTAACGGGCACAATAATTGCAATTGTAGTTGTTGGCGGTGTGTTGCTGGCAGCAATGGGTTAAGTTGTGTTGTTTCGCAGAGGAAAGGTGGAGGGCAGAAGAGAGATTAGTTGCAAATAAACATTTTAAGTAGCTTTTTTTATATTGACAACAAATAAATTGCTAACATGGACCAAAGAAACAGAGTGGCACAAGGATATGACTCAAATAGGAGAGGACAAATAGGAGAGGGCACACTGAAAGTTCTTTTCTTTTTTTTGTACTGATTATAGACTTGATATATGTTAACTTTCCTTCTGTGTTTTTGTTTTGTGTAAAGTTATTATAGACTTATTATACACTTTACTTATTATTATTTATTATTAAACTAAACCGTAAGTACTCCTTTCCTTTCCCTTTCTATGTAATAGTAACTTTACAGATCTGTCCTTTGGTGAATATTAAAAACTACGCTATGGAAACCTAAGTTGTTTTTTTTTGAAAACTTAACTTTGAAAAGCGAAAACCAATAAGTTGCAATAATGATTGTTTGTTGTGTTAAATAAGTTTATATTTGTAAGGATTATTTACTATTAGCATCTATACTTCGGTAATATGTGTTTTATGTATGAAATATTATGTAAAATCAATCTGTAAGTAAGAATGCAAGGAAAAACCTTTAGTGGTTCTTAGTTGGTAAGACTTCTCTGATCTATTCTATAGGTCTTATGTTCGAGTTTCCTTTAGTGATTTTCTGGGTCGTTAACTTGGTCAGGCGAAAGTGTAAAGTGTGCATCGCGTCGCCCCAGCTTGCTTACACGAATTCGTGCCAATAACTTTTTCGCCTCATGCGATGCTCACCTTTCAAAACTAAGGACCCAGTGGATGTGAAATTCTCTAAAGAAGATGGAGTTAAAGAGGAGCCCTTGGAAGTTTTCTCTACCCAAAGGTACCTATCTACCATATCTATCAATTTTTGGATTTAATTTTCTCTGCAAGTTTTAAAGTCTTTTATGTGGTACAAAACTACAAATTAACAGCAAGTTACATGTTGTTTCGATTTCTGTGATAGGGATTAGAGTGGCTCTTAGGAGAACAAAAGCAACTTCCAAGAGACACATTTTTACCGGAACCACGGTCTCAGTTGCAGTCGCGATCTCTCGCAATCAGACTTGTGCAGCAGTCGCAATACAGAATGCGGTTGTCACGGTGCGTATTTTATGAAAGGTGTATTAGCTTGTATTTAGATGGTTGTTGGATCCTAAATTCATCACTATCTATCCGTCTATCGCTAGTAAAATGGGGTATTTTATTCCATTAAAATAACTACCCATGTAAAAGTGATATAAAAATTGTTTAAAGTTACAATAATAACAGTATTAAAATAAGTTGGTGCTCAAGCCCCAACACAAAATCAAGTTAGTAAAGTATAAAATGGTGTGCAAGCCACTCACCCCTTTTTCTCTCACTTCTCCTGCCACTCACCATCACTCTCCCAGGAAACTTCAATTTTTTCTGGAAGAACTTATATTATCTGTTGCTTGGGAAACTTAAATGTCTCCTGCAGAAATAACCGATCTACCTTTTCGCTAAGTCGCGATTGCTTGACTCGGTGTATTTCATTGACGGTAAATTGCATACCAGAGTTACCTTGGCCGGTATTAGTAGACTTGCCCGAGTTTTTAATACTATTTTCTTATTGGCCACTTATATTTTCCTTTTTTCCTTATTTGCTAACTTTCAGCCTTTGCTTCTTCCAATTTTACCTTTACTACTTATGTTTCCTACAATTTTTCATTAATCTTGCTGTCCTTATTCACATTAACTCTTATTCAGAAGAAACATATCCCTCCCAAGCCTTTCTCCATCACCACCAACCACTCTGGGTTGCCCTCGCCACCACTTATCTCTGTCACCTACACCACTATTTTGTGCTTATGCCTTCCTCAATTTTAACATTCTTCCCTCTAGCCTCAAGCCACCAATGCCGCCCAAACCGGACTGCCACATTTAACCACACCTACAAATGATCAACTTATCCTCCCTCTTCCCCTCCACCAACCACCATTCATGAACTTAAATCATCCCAAATTTCATGTTTTAGAATACGGTAAACGCAAATCTTGATTTCATAGATAATGATACAAAAGTGACAAAATAAAGCTTTTGGGGCAAATGCCCCTGAGCTTGTGAGGAGGCGAAACTGGTGAAAAGTAAATTTAATTGTCAAAAATCATAACAGATGAATGCTGCTGAATTAATTTGTGCAAGTGAATTAATTTAAACTAGTCACATCTGGATTACCTGTTAGGATTTGACAGATATTGTTTTTCATGTAGGTGAATACCAAGTAATAGTATTGGTGGCCTTCCAAACATCCAAAATATTTAATAATATTTGGATGTTTGATTTTCTCCAAATAGTATTTCTCATTCTGCAAGAGTAAAGAACAACAAACCTTGAGTCAAAATATTGATAGTTTCTAGTAGGGTGCATATTATATATCCGTTTGTTATATCTTATCTTACTAAAGTACCACCCAATTTCTTTCAAAGAATCTTCTGAATATGCAAAAAAGGCGAAAGAACAGTTTTCAAAATGACAATGTAGAAAGATACAGTAGCCATACAAAGTATGTAGATATGGAGTAAAAATGAGAGGCAAAAGACTACTTCACTATAATTTATCGGAACCATATGGATACAAACTGACCTTCCATATTTTGGTGATTGAATCACCTTTCTTTTCCATTCTCTTTATTGCTATTTGGTGGGGGCCACCATCCTCTGGTTTTACGAATCCTTGGTATACAACTCCTGTAGATCCTCTACCAATCACCATTCTGGAAGTGAACTTGGAAGCCCAATTCCTCAACTTTTCCTCTGTCAAGTCTAACCTGCAAGATTGTTGTTCCCAATCTAGTGACTAGTTGTCCATATTCAATTACAAGTGTACAACTAGGAGGAGACTATGCTAAGGGAAAATCACAGTCAACCATTCTCTTCAAAAGGTGAAAGCAATCAAAAGAAGTAAGATAGAGTTATAAACATGATAAAGACAGAGAATGAAATGCGATATTCAAGTGAACTTGGGTTGGGAGTTGAATGAATTTTTTTTTATCTTCTTCTTAAACACAGGTTTAAACATGAAACTGTACCCAGTGTTTCATGGTTCCTTATCCCTTTCTTGCTGTGTTTACTCTCCATTCGCCTTGTCTAGTTTCAATCAATCAACTATCACACATGATGAAAAGTTCATTTGGAAGATTTTGCTCCAAGAAGTCAGACTCAGACTAGATTGTACGGAAACCACCTTTGTAAAGTTTTATTGTGCAGAACCACTATCTTTCCAATTTGTTTCAACAAAATTGTTTCCCAGTTAACGAATCTTTGTTTGATAATAATAGGATTTTTCTTTGCAATACAAGGCTTTCACATCTCATTCACATACTAAGTACTAATGTGATGACCTACCACTCTGTTGACCCTGTCATATCTCCCCTATCACACCATTCGCCAAGGAGTCCTTGAGTTCCCTGGCCTCTGGACCCTTCTCTGACCAAACAACCCCCTCCCTGCCCGGTTGAAGATTAATGTCCCCTGAGCTCATTATGTATCTAATTATGGCCCTCCCATCTCTCGTAGTCTCCCAGCTTTAATGTATAACAAGTTATGTGCAGTGTGGATAATTACGTTAGTATCTTGTGCACTGATCACTATTTTAGTTTTTTCTTTAACTAACAAGATGATATATTTTTTAAAATTTCTGCTGTAAGATCATTACTCTGCTGAGAAGGTCAACAATTCAATACTAACAAAAAGTTGAGCTAGCAACTACAGTACAAATTATATATGGTCATCAAATGTACTTTCCTACAGATTTTTTCTTTCAAGGAAGAAACAAGAACTCATCTTTGTAAATGTACATTCATCAAGAACTCATGTTTGTAAATGCACAATCATCAAGAACTCAACTTTTTAAATGCACAATCATCAAGAACTCTAATCTTTAGTTTTGTCCATATGTTTCACTTGAATAAATAACAACTTTTTTGTGCATGAGCAGATGTGATGGTGGGAAGAATTACCTAGGAAGGTCTGACGATGTCTGTTTGCGGCCTGAAGTGCTCGCCATTGGCATTTGCAGCTGCTCTGATGGTGTCTGATTGTGTCCTCTGGTGGGTTTGCTGGTGCCCGCCATTGCCAAGTGGTATTCTGAACGTACGTAGGTGCTCTGCTTCAGTTGGGTCTAAATTCTTTTCCTTAATTTATCTTTTGATTTGATGTGAGATTATGGAATGAAAGGAATTACTGTACTGTACTGGGTGAACACAACACACTGCACTATTTTCTTGAGTTTAATTTACCACTGTTGTTGCAGGATTTTGGTAAAAAGATGGTTTTGTTTATGTATGTAGCAGTATAATTATTACGTAACTTGTTTTCAAGATATATGAAAAGCTCTGTTAAGTTGAGAGAGTGAATTACTGGCTGAGTAAATGGTAATGCCAAGGTGGAAGGTAATGCCAAGGTGGAAATCAAACAGCAGAGTTGTTTTTTTTTGATGTGCAGCTTGAGACAAATTGCCAATTATACCTGAAAAAAAGAAGCTCTTTTTTCCCTTACCAATTTAGGCTGAGTGAATTATTATTGTCAGTTTGTTACACGTGATCAGGCGAAATACTATGTACAGTATGTTGTACGTATACTGTACGTTTTTTTTTCCTGGTGAGAACGTATACTGTATATTTTAGATGATAATTAGTTATCAATTTAAAAAGGTAAAACTAAGAATATAATATTTTAACGTAAAGTGTATTGTTCTATCAAAGACCACCATACACTGCTAAATTGCTAATAGAGTAGTACTAGTCTACCTCGGATTATAAATTTAATAATAATAATAATAATAATAATAATAATAATAAATTATTATTGTTATATTGTTTTTGGACAGCGTTATTATTTATTATTATATGACGTGTAAGAAAAACCTTAAAACTCTCGACCGTCTTTTAAAAAAAATCTCTACCGTCCTACTTGTTTGTTCTCTACGGGGTATTATATAAACACGAGGCCTCCCTGAAAAACAATACAACAAAACATAACACAAGACAGAAGAGAAAAACCAACAATCTCATCAGGGCAACTATAACTACTACTTGTTTGTTAAGTAAGGTATGTTCTAGGGATCTGAAGCTGCCTCTTTTTTTTGTTCTTATTATTCTTATTGGGTGTTGAACGATTGATGCTGTGTAGTAAGGTATAGTTTATCTTATTCTTATTGTCCTTGCATTGCATGCATGTAGTTTCCTTGGGATTTTGAGGTCTGTTAATTCATGATAATGTTGCCTTGAAAAGATGACGCCTTTTTCAGGGTGGCCAGTATTATTAAGAGATAGTTAGTTATATTGGTTACAAGTTTTTGAGCTGGTTATTTTGTGGGTGGTACAATTTTTCTGGGTTTCTCTGCTTGTGATAACATATGTACGTACGTACTTAGTAGCTATGACGACATGTTAGCTTTTGTTGGTGATTTACTGATTTAGGCAATAAGTTGTTAATCACTTCATAAGACTTGTTGCTGGACGAGAGCCCCTTTTGATTAGGGCACTTAGGGGTATGATGATGCTGGTCAACTGTGTAAAGTTTTTTTTTTTTGGGATGATTTAAGGCATTTAGACAGGCTTTTGTTAGTGATTTCTTTTTCCCTTCAATTTGTCTATAGGTGGTAGCAGTGGGTTGTGCCTTGTGTGTGTATTCTTTTGAATTCCGCTTTCGTCCAGACTTAGGCCAAGCAATTTGTTTCAGGACTAGTCCTATGTTTTAAATCCAGGTGACAGAGGTTCCTCCAACAACCTGTGACTATGCGTTACGAAATCGAAGCAAAACAAGTAGATCATCGGGACATATTAAAGTACACTGATAATGCAAGTGAAGAATTGATGATTACAAAATTCAGAGATGGTATTGTGTACAGAGGAAGAGATCAAGATAAAAATCTCACCGTGAAGATTTTCGACATAGAATCCGATGCTTCAAGGAATTTGGCATTGGTAACATTCTTAATCTATATCATATTTTTCTATCTCACAACTTAGTTTTATTTTATGATGCTAATTCGAAGTATTTAATCATCAGGATGAGTTATCTACGTTGGGCCTTGAAAACCCCGAGGGTTATCCCAAAGCTATCAGCTATTGTAGTGATGAAGACCTTCTTCATGCTATTGTTTATGATCTTGATTCAATGGACACAGTCGACAATCTCATTACTAAAGGTACTCTCTTGGACATGTTGGGATGGTTGTCTTCCTAAATTTATTTTTTGTCATCTTGCAAGTTAATATATCATGCTTACATTTTATTCTCGAAACGAATAAGATAGGTTCTGATTGCAAAGATTCTCAAAACTACGATCTGTAGAGGGTTGTTCTATGAATATGTGTTCTGGTGTTGGGTGATAACTTGTCTCTTGGGTGTTGATTGCAAAGACGTCATTGATGGACAGATGCATAGAATTAAGTTTTTTTTTTTTTTGAAGCTGTCATGGTATGACAAGCGTTTTCCCTTCTATTTCTGATGGTTGTCCCCTCTTCTGTACTGTTAAAGCTGTTAAAGTGTATAAGGTGCTTTGACTATCTTGACTCTATGGACCAGATGCATTCTTTCAGTCTGTTCTCTCTTCTTTGTGTGGCCATGTCTTGGACTCTACCTGTATGACACCAATTTATCTGTTCAGGTTATTTTGGTTTCCACTGCCCATCAGGGGTTATCTTCCTTTTGTTGAATACTATGTGTGATCCTGTTAGGCACTAGCCCTCCTTTTACACCACTTTTGCAGTATTGTGGAATTTTTGAATTTCAAATTTGATAAAGTGCTGTAGATCACTTGATTTAGCATTCTAGTTCCAATTGTAAGCTACTAACTCAACAGGGGTAGGGGAAGAATATAGGATCTGCTTATTATGGATTTGAGTCCGCGACTTGGTTTTGCAGAAATGTTTTGTCATCTGTGCGTGTTAATAATTGTTCTAGTGATCTAAAGTAGCTTGTAAGGTACATCACCAATGGAAACATGTCATAGAATCGTCTTGTTGCGAATTACAATCCTGTTCCAGTTCCTCTTAAAGAATATATAAAACCACATGTGAATGAACTTTTCCTGTCCTCATTCTCTGTTATTTATATTGACATCATATAGTTGTCTAAATTTGCATTGCATTCCCTGATAAAAAAAAGGAGAAAAAGAAAAAGGCTTTCTTTACTCTTTTTTCTGTGGTTCTCAAAATCTTAAGTAGTTTTTTAGGCATCACTCGGTTACTTAAGCCTTTTTGTATATCAATGAAATATTTGCGGAACATACGGACTTCATACTTGGCAATGTTGTGTCACAAGTTGGTGAAACTGGCAATGGTGTGAAACTTTGTTTGTTGTTCAAATGATTTCAATCATGGGCTGCACTTGGGAACATAAATTCGCAATTGAGTGAATGAATTCTGCACTCCCACATCTTTTTACTTGCAAGTTTTTAAAAGATAATTCTTCCATGTTATGCACATAGGGTGTTTTTTCACAGAGCAATTATGCTTCTTTTTTCAAGCCATGTTATTGTTGTACATGGTTTGGAACTCTCTTCTCAGTTACTAAGTGAGTACAGATAGGACATTGCGTTTTTTATTAGATTCAAACTTTTCATTATTTCTTCCCTCTTTTATTTATTTATGTTTATGTTAACTGATGTTCGCATTCGCATTTTTGATCCCCAGGTTCTTTCTCATGGCTCGACAGAATGAAGGTTGCTCTTGGAACTGCAAAAGCGATTAGGTCTTTTTACCCAAGTATAATTCGGAATATTAATGCAGCTACCATTCTGTGCGATCAGGTTGGCATAGATGTTTTGATGTGTCTGTTTGTTTTCTCTCTTTTGTAATGTTAGTCTTTGCATATGATGTCAATCAATGCATGTTATGTACGTGTCTCAAACTGCGCCCATTGCTCTTTTTTGCGGTCCATCTTACTCCTTCTGTTTGGGTTGAATGCAGAACTACACACCAAGGCTATGTGATTTTGGCTTGATTTCTGGAGGATCTTTTCATGAAAGATGGAAGTTTGATGGAGAGAAAGGAAGTCGAGGCTATATAGATCCATATATCTTGGCTAAAGGTAAATATATATCTTTTGCCTTGTTTTGCTCCCTGATTCCAAACATTTTCGTGGACAGTGGCCTATCTTGTAACAACTACGTTTAGTATAATCTAGGCTCTCTCTGAAAAAATTATGTACTTGTAAAATATGGAAGCGTACTTGTATGGCTTGGAAAAACCCTTAGTCGTGTGTGTGTGCTTGTATTTGATATGTTTTCTTTTGCTCTCTCACAGGTGAATGCTCTGAAAAAACAGATGTTTTTGCTTTCGGACTTGTGCTGTTGGGGTTGATCACCAAAAGGGTGGTCAGTTCTGAGAATGATACCGACATAGATTCTATGGCTTGGGCTCGTAAAAAGTACAAGAGAGCAGATCGAAGGATCAATTTACCTTCAATCGTTCATAAAAGTTTAAGATCACAAAAGCGTTATTTTCCTGTCGATGGCCATGAAACTTCAAGGATAGCTCTTAAATGCATAGCAACAGACCATGACAAACGCCCCACGATGGAAGAAGTAGTCAAGAGACTTGAGGGGCTAAAGGTTGTCCGATACCTCTCTTTGCAAGATGATCCAATGACTTTGGCATAGTATGATACACTGATGATCCAAAGGTCGAAAAACTTGGGGGTGTGGAAGCAGGCCAGGTTGGAGATAATACGAGATAATACGGCTATATATATTTTCTTTTTACCAATTTTTATATGGTATAACTAAGTGTATTAATTGATTAATTCCCAATTCTTTGTAATAGTGTTGTTAATCATCTTAATATCTAAATGATGAGGCTTGTATTTGCAACCCTTCCTAGAAGGTGGGTAAAAAACGAGCTACTGATAGTTGGAGAGATGAATAGAGAGTTTTGTAAAAATGTTGTATTTGTTTTTAGTGAGAGACTGGCATAGAGTCCAAAAAATGTTACTTCACTTTCGATTTTGGTTAATGAAAATTTATATTTTGTTGGTCAAAAAAAAAGTTTGTCACACCCCCATACTATTTGGTGGATTTGTTAGTTGCTGATGCATAGGGCTAATGGCCCCTTTTCACCAAAAAAAATAATCAGAAAATGCAATCAACATACATGTCTACTAATAAAATTTAACACATTTTGACGATTTCAACATTGTGAGATTTGTGACAAAGTGACGATATATAAATGTCAATGAGTTTTTTCCTCTATAGCACTACAATCCGGTAGCTTTGTCAGGTATTGTTCATTTTCATGTCTGGACTCTGGACCGGAACTTGGAGCAATTTTTCTTTTCAAAGAATTGAAAAAAAAAACATGAATGATCCAACTAGAAAAAAGGTATGAAGTTCTGTTTTTTTTTTTTAAAAAAAAAGATGGTTCAAGTTCTAGTCCCGTCTCTAATAAGGACATTGAACAAGGGTTCTTATATGGAATCAGTTTAAAATGGTTACTAGTGGATATAAAGTTGTTACTATTGGAGATTTAGTGATAATTGTTGTTGGCAAATTATATGATAAACTTGGGTTTAGAATGATTCTTGTGCACCCTGATATATTTATTACTCCGTCAATCAACAAAAATGGTAACCACACATAAATTGAGTCTTATTGTCTTAAGTGCCTCAATTGCACTCAATTGTCCAAAGTGTTTGAGAGTCATAACAAATCACATATGAAAGTCATAGAAGTAAGTAGTTCATAGTTTATTAGTTTTATGTACTTTTTTTTTTCATTTTAATATTAAGATGATAAAAATACAACAACAACAGCATCACAGTGTGTCTCCCATCCTAGATGGGGTACTGAGGGAGCCTGATGTATGCAGCCTTACCCCGATTTTTCAAATCGGGAGACTGTTTCCAGAATGACCCACGTAGTAATTGGTTTTAATTTTCCTTTCGTGGTAATTGAGTTTACGTAATTAGAAGGTTTATATTACAAGAATTAGTCAATTGTTTTTTTTTGGCAATGGTAGAGCTTACTGTCTATTAATTAGCGTGAGGGAAAATGTTTACGCCCATGGTTTCGTACATACAAGTAGTATCCTCCTCGGAAATGCCCGAGGTTGTTACTAAATCCTTAACTAAGTCGTCATTACATAATGGAGGGGGGGTTACAAAAGTCATGCTAACATCTTCCTTCCGAGCATATTTGGCTAGAGCATCTGCCACTCCATTCCTACTCCTCCCTTCGTGCAAAAGGACTAAACATCGACCTCCATTAGCAACTCCAATCTGACCATGGCGCATTGCCCTGCAAGTTGACAGTACATGAGTATTCCAGCCCACTTCTCTGTTATCCTCAATGATGAGTTAGTTTAACAGCATGCAAACAATCACTAGAAATAATGATGTTATTATGAGCAGGCCCAATTGCCCATAAGAGTGTATAAGTACGGCATTTTGTACTAGGAGTTATACAAAATACTAATGATGATTAAGCCACTTATTGGCATTTATTTAATATTATTCGAGGTGACAACGAGCCTTGAAGACTTGAGAAAATGAATGGCCCACCGTCCCATTATTGATAGCCAATCCCGATTAATTAGAGTTAGCCCAATGGCCTAATTTTAATTAATTAATCCATTAATCCTTAGCCCATAAAATAAGCCCAATCCATTAGCCTTTTCCCATTTAATTATTTATTTATTTATTTAATTAAATGTTGCTTGGCGAAGGGTTAAACTCTTCTTTTTCCTCATATTTCCGGAATATTTAAGGTTCTAAACCGAGTTTAATAATTGCCTAAAATAATATTAGATATATTCCGCTTTACAGAAAAAGGAAAAATAAAGCCTTGTCGAAATCCACTTCTGGCGCTTTGGCAACGAAGCCAGAGTGTATCTTTTCCACAATCTTTTCAATATTTACCCTAATATTCACCTAAACTCCGGAATTCCTCCATCCTCTACTATAAATACCCCCTCATTACACCCTCTTTCTTAACACACAATTACCCTAGCATTACTAT
>ONZK01004253.1:18079-31023 GCA_900322385.1 Pharnaceum exiguum
TTCCCTTCGTTTGTCCCTTTCGGTAAATGGCATGAATAGGTATCATAAATAGGTTTTCCAATTATTTTCCTATTTAAAACTAGTTGGTGGCGACTCCGTTCTTTAGCATTCGCATTCCAACACCCAAACGGGTAAGGAAACGGGTTTACCGAAGATGGAACATTCTTAGTAGGGAAACGAGGGTGATTCCTCTCCCGAAAGGATTCTTAGGGCCCATGTACCTACAGAGTCCAAGTTCAATGGCTCTGAGTCAACGCTCAGTTCAGTGCAACTGTGCAAGTGATGGTTTTGGTTTGCCCAAATGCCCAGACCCCATGGTAATCCCTCACACAAAACCCCAACCCCCGCCTTGCCAGTTTTGTGATCCCAGGAGACGGTTGTTTTCATGCATCAATAATTCTCAATTTGTATGACAAAAAAATATTCTCAATTCAATAAAACATGAGTATAGGAGAGTTCTTTTCCCAACCGGAGGCTATTTTAAAAAAACATTCCTACTTAACCCGTTTCCAAAATATTTTCAAAGTAGTACACGTCATTGCACGTAATGGTTGATTGACGGAAAACATAACTCACCATTGCTGCTAATAATTTTTTAGGGGTTGGCCGATAATTTTTTTTTAGGAACCTTAACTTGGGAAGACTCCATTTTGGAGGGTTGTATTATTTTTTCTTTTGTTTGGAGAAAAACAAAAAAGAATTGGTTAAAAACGAAAACTAAAGAGACAGAGGTTAATAGCAGACAAGGCACAACTGATTACCAAACATCCTCACTGGTCACCAACAACAAATTCAACTCCCACAAAACTTACCTCATTCACAAAAAGTAACAAAACTGAATGAGGCACCCATCATGCCAAGAGACTTTCAAAGTGTTTGGAGGTGCAACACAACAACCTCCATCCAACTAACACTTCCTCTGACTGGTGACTCATGACAGAATTCCCCATCTTACACTCCTTACCCAAAGACATATAACCACCAGCTTTGACTGCCCTTATTGCATCTCTGACCTTGAAGACACACTGCATATCCTCAGAGACTGCAACCGTTCTGCACCAGTGTGGGCCACTCTTGATAGGCCAGCTACTTTCTTCCATCACCCACTGGAAAAGCTCTGAATGCTATATAGGTCTGCCTTGGCCTCTCCTCTTTTCCATAATGCTCTGGGAGATATGGAAAATGAGGACCTTTAGACTATGAGCTCAGCAGCAAGCCATAGCTCAAATCATTAATGATGCCTGGTTTTACATTACCAGCATACCCCAGCCACCAACACCAGCTTCATTTGAGGAGGGTGTGTGGGCCAAACTACCACTGGGTTGGATCAAAATCAACACTGATGCTTCCTGGGATTATTTGAGTAGATGTGCTGGGTTAGGGTTCTGTGTAAGGGACACCAATGGTGTATGGGTCTTTGGCAAAACTAAAGAGCTTGCTTTGCAGTGGGTCACAGAGTCTGTCCACCTTAATATTGTTTTAGCCAGTGATTACTTTATAGCCAACAAAATGATAATCGAGGCACATTGATGTGGATGCAAATTCTCATGTGTTACACAATTGCAGGGAGATGCTCCTTGGCCTCAGTGGAACTGATGATGGGGAAAAGAGAGTTGTACTTTTGCATGAAGGCAGGGGAAGGAATGGCATGGCGGATGCTCTAGCCAAACATGCACGTACGGATGGAATGAGCATGAATTTTGTATCACCCCCTCCTTTTGTAATGATGAATTAGTTAAGAACCTATTATCAAACTCGGACATGTCCGAGGTAGACATACCTGGCATGTATGAACTATAGGCGCAAAAATTTTCGCCCCAGATGGTTAATAGATAACATGCATCACCCTTTGCCAAAAAAAAAAAAAAGACAGAGGTGGGACAGGTGGACTAATAAGGTAGAGACGTACAGTTGATAAGGAGACACTGAGACACAATCACACAACTGCACTTATCTTCTTTATTTCTTTTTTTTTTTGAGAGCCAACTGCACTTATCTTCTAGTGAAGTATAAGGCTGTGTTTTGTTCGTCGGTAGTATTATAGTTCAGTTTTTTTCAATTCAGTTCAGTTCAGCATCTTTCAGTTTTTTTCAGTTCAGTTCAGTTCAGCATCTTTTTAGTTATAATTTTAACTGTCTTAGTTTTTTCCAGTAAAGTTCAGCATCTTTCAGTTTTTTTCAGTTCAATTCAGTTTTTTTTACTTCAGTTCATATCATTTCATCTCATCAAAACACAACCTAAAGGTAAAGTAAAACCCTCACCCGACAAAAGAAAACACAAGTACAGAGAGAGATAACAAAAGTCACAAATTAACATATTCGAGAATCGAGCGTACCAATATCAATATAGCACGTGTCAACCCAAATAGAAAAAGAAAAACCTTGAAAAATATTATTAACTATATATAGGCTTCCCTTCACAAAACATAAGAAAAAACACAAAATTACCTCCATCGATCGGTCAGTTAACTCCCTCGCTTAATTATTACTCCTGGGTTGTCCGTGGTTTTCATTAGCTGAGAACATGATATTTTTGTTTTATTTGTTTACAGAGTAAAAATTGCAAGTGTTGTTATTTTATTAAAGGTTGCAGCTGATTATTAAAAGTTAACCCATTAGTTACATTTTTTCTGTAATAAGAGTGAGTTATGTTGGTTAAAGTTTTGATCTTGGCTGTTGCTTTTATTCTATCTATCTATGTGCTAAAAATATGTGGGAACCCGTTTCGTATATGAGACTGGGTGAGAGGGTCACCAATGTTTACCGGAGGGGTCACCAATGTTTACCGGTCTCATATATGAAATGGGTTTTGAGTGAACCTGCCGTTTTATATATAAGACAGGCTTAATCTACCTTATGACCCCGAAACGGGTTCAAATAAGTTGTTATGCAAGTTTTATGACTTTAAATGTGAATATGTTTTAGAGGTTAATGGATGCTTTAATGCATTTGGGAATTTGTAGCTGAATAAGTGTTGTACGTCGTGTGTGTGTGTGTTGGTTTGAATTTCGTTTTGCTTCGACTTAGGCCAAACAATCTGTTTTGGGACTAATATACATGTTGATGTTTTTGTTGGTATTGTGTGGTTGCAAACTGAAGTAAGTAACTGATGTTGTAAAATTACAGCCCTTCTGATGAGCTAGTGATTCTTCAAACCAGGTGACAGAGGTTCCTCCAAGACAACCTGTGACTATGTGGTACAAAATTGAACCAAAACGAGGAGATTATCAGGATTCAGGACATCATAAAGTACACTAATAATGCCAGTGAAGATATGATGATAACAAAGTTCCGGGATGGTATTGTGTACAGAGGAAGAGATGAGGAAAAGAATATCACCGTAAAGATTTTCGACATAGAAGCCGAAGTTTCAAGGTGTTTATTATTGGTACGTTTGTTTATCATTGTCATATTTATGCAAAAATGTCACAACTTTGCTTCATGTATGATACTTGTGCTAAGTACTTAATATTCATTCAGGAGGAGTTATGTAAAATTGCCAGTGGAAATCATCAGGGTTATCCCAAGGCAGTCAGCTATTGTAATGAGGACGACCTTTGCTATGCTATTGTTTATGATTTTGATTCAGTGAACACAGTTGAAGATCTTATTACTAAAGGTACTTCTCTTGGACTTGCTTGCATGGTTGTCTACCTACACTTTATTGGTGTCATGTATCATGCTTAAGTTGTATTCTCAAAACCAGGAAGTTCTGTTTGTCAACTTTCTTGAGTTCTAAATTATCTTGTTTGACTGTGTCCTCAATGAAAATCTAAAAATGTTTGCAGTAAACTAATGTGGGGACTGGCACCTTTGCATGTTGCATGATTATTATTTTTGGCTAAAGCATGACATTCAATAGAGTTGTTAATTTCTTTTTGAAGCTTTGATTATCATGCATATATGTACCAAATCTAAAGTAGTTTATAAGGTGCTTCATCAACCAAAAGTTTGTGATGAAAAATATGTCACAGAATGGTCTGGTTGCGGATTATGATGTTGTTCCTGTCTCTCCTATGGGACTGAACCACTATTGGAGTGGCTTTTAACTGTTCCCATTCTCTGATTTGCATATGGACAGAGTATATTTGGTAAACGTATGCAGTCCATTCCCTGATATATAAAAAAAAACAAGAGAACTTTTTCTTTTGTTTTCGATGTATCGAAAGCTGTAAGCTTTCTTAGGCATGACTTTAGATTACTTAAGCTGATACTCTGTCAAAAATATATAAAATGCGGAGTCTTCAGTCTTCACTACTTCGCATTGTTGTGTACGTAGCAAGTTGGTGAACCTGTGGGCTGTGGCCATGGTGTGAAACCTTGTTGCTGTTCAAATGATTAGAATCATGGGTGCACTTGGTAGCATAAATTCGCATTAGACCTTGTTGTCCTGCACTTCCACTGTTCTTCCTTGTTTTTTGCATGTCTTTCGGCCATGTTATGTTTGCACATAGGGAGGATTGTTTTTTTTTTCCTGGTGGGAAAGGGTGGGTTGATGGAGCATGCACAAAGTTTGGCCGTCTCATCTCAGTCACTTTGTAGCGGATGCTCTGCATATTTGTTCAATGAAGTCGTTTTCTGTTATTTCTTTCCTCATTTTTCTTTTATATTGTCATTTATGGTTAATTTTTTTCCCATTCCCCATTTTATGTGCAGAAACTTTTTCATGGTGCGACAGAATGAAGGTTGCTCTTGGAACTGCGGAAGCGATAAGGTCTTTTTACCCAAGTATAATTTGGAATATTCAAGCAGCTACTATACTGTGTGATCAGGCTGGCATTGATGTTTTGATTTGTGTTCATGTATGTTATGTTTTCTCTCTTTTGTAATGCATGGCTTTCCATATGATGTCAAAAAATGCTCTGCTGTGTGTCTCAAACTGTGTCAACTGCTCTATTTTGCTGTTCATTTTACTCTTGTTTTTGTCTTGAAAGCAGAATTATACACCGAAGCTATGTGATTTCGGCTTGATTGCTGAAGGTTGTTTTTGTAAAAGATGGTATTATGATGGAGAAAAGGGAAGTCGAGGCTATATTGATCCAGATTTCTTGGAGACAGGTAAATTTGTACATTCAGTTATTCTGCAATAGGTCAGTTTATGGTGTTGAGCTTGGGTGAGGGAATAAATTCCATTTTCTTGAGCCAAGATTGACTAAAAGTGGTTAGAGCTTGACGTTGTATGAAAATGCTAGGGAGTAGTTGATTCTTATCTCTGATTCCAAGCATTTTCATGGACGGCAGCCTATGCTATTGTGCCTGGCTTAACTATTTCCCCTATAAAAACCAATGGGGCCATATTTTCGGGGTTTAAAGAACACTGTCATGTGTCACTATGTATGTGCTTGAATTGGATCGGTTTTTCTGGCTCTCTCACAGGTGAATGCTCTGAGAAAACAGATGTTTTTTCTTTCGGACTTATACTGTTGGGCTTGATCACTAAAAGGATGGTCAGTACTGAGAAGGATACCGACACAGATTTTATGGCTTCGGCTCGTAAGAAGTTCAAGAAAGCAGACCGAAGGATCAATTTACCGTCAATTGTTCATGCAAGCTTGAGATCACAAAAGCAGTATTTTCCTAGTGATGGCCATGGAGCTACAAGGCTGGCGCTGAAGTGCATAGCAAAGGACCCTGACAAACGCCCTACGATGGAAGAAGTAGTCAAGACACTGAAGGGCCTAAAGGTTGTCCGCCGATACCTCTGTGATAAGTTCGACATAGTATCTACCCCATGACTCGCCGAATTTTGGGAGGATGCAGGAGATTATGGAGGAGAAAGGGTATGAGAGAGTAGTAGGGTTTGTGTCGACAGGGTGGAGTTATGAGGTGAAGAAGAAGAGTAAGTTTGCGGTTAGGAAGAAGGGTGTGTTGGAGATTCATCTTGTGCCGTATAGTGAGCATTCGAATTATGAGGAGTTGAGGGAGTTTGTCAAGTTTTTGAAGCCCAAGAGAGTTGTTCCTACTGTGGGTGTTGATGTTGAGAATATGGATAGTAAATGTGTTGCTAAGATGAGAAAGCATTTTGTTGGGTTGGTTGATGAAATGGCTAATAAGCATGAGTTTTTGAAGGGGTTTTACCGTGTGGGGCAGGGAAAGGGCGGGGGTGAGGCCCGTGAGGGTGAGACCGAGGTGGTTGATCATACCATTGGATTGGACGAGGGAGTGGGAGGATTGAAGGAAGACTCGGATGTGAGTGAAGTGAAAATTGATTGTTCCTCAGGTTCGAAGGGGAAAATTGGTTTGCAAGATTTAGCATCCTTGAGTGATAAGGAGGAACAGGAGATTATGCAAGAGTTTCGTGATTGTCTACCAGGTTGGGTTACTGAAGAACAGATGTTAGAACTAATCAAAACGTCTGGTAAGAATGTTGTTGACGCTGTGTCTTATTTCTATGAACATGAAACTGATTTTTATGAACAGAGTGGAAATTCTCTACCTTCATCAATTTCAGTCTCAGAAAGTGACTGCAAACCAGTTGTAAATCCAAGTCCTGATAAGAGCAACTCTCCCAAAGTAGAGAAGCTGTCTGATAAAAGCCTCAAATTTCCGCCATTGAAGCCCACGACTGTAAGCAGCCCTTCTCCTGGGAAAAGGAAGAAAAGTACTGAGAATAAGCGTAATAAGAAGGCCAAAGTTATTCCAAGTTCAGGTCCAGACATTTACCAGGCCGATTATGGGCAGCACTAGAAACTTGTAGAAAATTCATTTTATTTTGTATTTTTGACGTCTATCGACACAGCTAAAATCGTTAAAATGTCCTGCTATTTAAACCGATGTGCAAAAAGGATTCCTTACACCCATAATATTTTGGACGACAACACTCTTATGAGTTTTACCTATGTGACTTTTTAGCTTATAAAAAAAACTTCCTTACACGACTAAGGGCAATTGAACCAAGTAACCAACTAATGGTGCGAGTAGAGACTGTAGTCGGGCGAGGTGTGATCGAGATGCTATGGTATCAACATAACGTTGCTGATTTGTTCGTTGGGATATGTGTTGTGTGTCTGCCTTGGCTACATTGCGACAACTTATGAATCAAATCTTTGATTGCTGCGCCTGCCATGGTATCAAATTCGTGGGATTTTACTGTTAGAATGCCATCACCGGATAAGGAGTTTGACAATGAAGGATTACTTTCAGTCATTATACGGAGTGTAGATGTTTTCTCGGTAGTTAATACTTTGACTCTAATACTTTTTGCTTGGTATTGCGTGGGAATTTTTATTTTTTTTTTGAGAGCCTGACCCTTTTTTTTGTGAAGCAGCATTGGCTTATGACACTCTGACACATTAATTTTTCTGTGAAAATAACAACATGGACTTCTTTCTTGTTCGGGTCCTGAAAGTCTGAAACTAAAACTCTTTTGTCTTTCGTTTCCCAAAAAAAACTCTATTCACTTTCTCCGTTAGCCCATATTGAGTTATTCTTTTTTTTTTTTTTGAAACGATTATTGTTCACGCTTACACAAACTCTCACGGTTTCACCAGCAGGCAGCAACAGAGCACCTTCCTTTACTAGTTTAATGTTTTAGTCTACGTTGTTGCTCTCAAAAATAAAAACTTTTAAGCAACGTAACTACTAACTAGACAGGGGGCCTTTTTTTTTTTGAGGCGTTGGGGTATAATTTGTCACTAGGGACCCTCCCAATTTGTGTATAGTTCTGTGTGGTAGTACGAACTCATTAACTAGAGTTGTATCAATTGCTTCGATCTGATCAATTGTTGACGCTTGACCGTATTAGGTGACATTGGTTCCTCCAAAACTTGTGAAAGATGACCATCATAATTAATCCAGACCAAGTAGATTATGAGGAAATCAGAAAGTACACCAATGATTTTAGTGAACAATGTAAGATTGCGGACTGCCAATTCGGTAAAATATACAAAGGAAGAGATAAGGAGAGAAACTTTACTGTCAAGATATTTGACATAGATCCTGATCTTTCAAGTTCTTTGTTCGCGGTATGTATGTTCCCTAGTATGAAGCTTCTATTGTTTATCGATCTTTGTCTTACATTACACTATCCCATGACCTTTACGTTGACACAACTATGTTTCATTATCTTAACCTTTTCCATGTCACTTTTCTTCAGATCGAACTATATGCACTGGACCAAAAAAGGCGTGAGGGTTATCCTAAGCCTATTTTCTTTTGTGAAGAGGAAAATCTTCCTCGTGCTATAGTTTATGATCTTGATTTACTGGACACAGTTCATAATCTTATACCTAAAGGTAACTCTATTTGGACATTATGTATGTTTAATTGCCTCTGGCATGTTAGCATGTTAATATGTGATATGTTGAATTGTTTAGTTCTTGATGTCTATCCATATGATAGAGACATTCTCTAACTTGTTCAAGTTATGAAGGCGAGAAAGAAAAAGGATTTGTGTACTTAGTTGTTGTCGTGGGTGATAATTTTTTGACGAAGTGTTGATTGCAAAGATGTTTTAAACGAGAAACTATCTTTTTGCTTTGTGTTGATATGGACTAAATCAAAATTGATCGAAACTTCCAATACTTTGCATTGTCTAGTGAGGTTGCCCCAAGTCAATATTCCAATGTATTGATGCGTCATTGGTCTCCCTCGAAAAGGACAATTGGAGAGCCTTCTTATGCTTGGATCTTGGTTTAAAACAGTGGGGTGGGAGTATAGGGATCAATATCGACCATTAAGGAGCTTAGGCTCATCAAAGACTGCCTCTTTAGTTAATATAGGGGAAAAGTTGTGCATTTCTTAACGCCCCCCCGGAATGGAGATAGCATTGTGGTGTTGTTGACGCCATGGTATTAGTCAGGCTTACTTCCATCTTATCCTAAGCAACATAAAATTTTATGCTTCTTTGTTAAGAAATGTATTTGCTGTAAGGCTCAACTACTTGTGCTGCAAATTTGTTCTTTCTTTTTTCAGTCACAGTTTTTGTTAAATTCTTGGAGGTTGTTCCTTATTCCATTATCATACGCAGATACTTTCTCATGGTCACAGAGAATGAAGGTTGCTATTGGAACTGCATCAGCAATTAAGTCTTTTTATCCATGCCTAATTCGGAATATTCATGCAGCTCATATACTGTGTGATCAGGTCGGCCTCTTTTGATGAGTGTTTTAGTGTGTGTGCGCATGTACTACTATCTGTTATACAGTTTTGAACCGTATGCCATTGTATTGATTTATGCTTTGTTCGTCAATGGCACGCTTTTTCTATGCTTCGTAATTAATACTGGTCTGGCTTAAAGCAGAACTACACAACGAGGCTATGTGATTTTGGCTTGATTGGTGGCGTATTTTCTCATTACATATGGGAGTGTGATGAACTGAAAGGAAGTCGAGGATATACGGATCCATATTTCGTGTCCACAGGTAACTTTGTACGGTCATGTTTGATCACTACTTTACTATTTAACTCTAGAACTCTTCGAGTATCATTTTTCAAGTGTCTACTGTGTCGTGCACAATTGTACATGAAATCTTGGAACATTGTGTCTAACTCGATCGTTTGTGTAAACTGTAGTCAAATCCTTTTTCTTTCTTATTTGATAGAAAAATAATTTGATTTAGCGTACCATGGAAAAAGCTTTAGACTTTTAATTTCTAAAATTATCATTCCACTTGATTGTCGAATTGAAGGTAATTTTAAAGGCGTCTTCCCTTGGCAGTCTATGCAAGGCAGCAAAACGGCTTCTGAAAATTTAGAGGGGGGATTTACTTTGGTTGTTGTTGGCAGGGGTTTGCGGGAGTCATTGGTGGGTAATAGAGGGAGCCAGGGAGGAAATGAGGATTATTATTCATGTCCTTTTTCTTTTGACTTTCTTTCTTGCGATGTTAGCGAGCTCTGTAATCTCTATGCCATGAGAATCACTGCAAGAGGGAAGTAGATGTAGAGGGATCGAGTTAAGGATAGAGGTCACTCATTATATTGTTTTCCAGAACTTGGGTTAGTGCTGGAATGGGGAGTTGTTAAACGAATCATGCTCTTCTTTGTAGAGAACTAGACTAGATGATTGTGTTTCTTTTGGAAAAGATTGTACTGTGAGTTCTATTTCAATGAATGACTTGAGATTAACGTATGTGGTAAGGTTCTATATATATACGAGTATGCATTTTGTGTTCTTGTCAGTCATCTGTACCGGTTTCAATTGATCATGAGCTGCGGTTAAGTTCAATAATAAAGTTATGCAGTTCTAAGCCTACTAGATAGTAGGCCAAGATCGGCTAATTTCGAGCTTGAGTTGTGTAAGTAATAGCATGAGAGCTACTCGACTCTTATGATTCCTGACTCTAACCCCTTTTAACTTGGATCGTAATGATTGCAACTGCCATTGTCTCTATGGAACTACAGTTTTGTTCAGCACTTTATGTCTGACTGTCATTGAGGTGGTCTGAATTCAAGTGCTAACTTGTCGACTGACGAATCATTGGAGATATATCCCGATGAAGGCAAAGTATCTACTTTAGAACCATGACTGATCTTCATATGTCAGTTGTTTCAGTCTGTGGATAGTACCATCCCAATCCTAAGAGAGAATGATAGCTACCTGCTGAAATTGATTAGAGCATAGAGGAAAGACCTACTAGATAGTAGCTAATGCCGAAGGAACCAAGCCAGGCATAGCGTTTTAGCAGATGCAATTGCTGGTTATAAGTTCACATGGCTGGCTAGTCTTTCTTTTGTTGAAATGTTTGGGCAGACCTTATTCACAACTTACATGGGGACCCTCACTTCCGATGCATCTCTTGGGTGTATTAAAACAACTTACAATTACGAAAATAGTGCCTATATGTGTTTTACTTCACCTATGGTATGTCGGATTTGCATTTTTTTAAATTGGTATTTGTTGCATGCTTCATCTGCTCTTATGGTTACTATGAAATTATCTTAAATTATGATATAATGAGGGAGCGTCATGTGTAATTTTTGATGATGTTCAGAGTTTGTGAGCTTTGGTAAGTCATGAGAGCAATCTCATTGTAGGAGGGAAAATAATGGCTGTTAAAAGCCTTTTGTAGAAGACATTGCTTGAATTCTATCTGATTGCTGGCTGCTCTTTCACAGGTGAATGCTCTGAGAAAACAGACGTTTTTGCCTTTGGACTTATACTGTTGGGGTTGATCACCAAAAAGGTGGTCAGTGCCGAGAAGGATACAGACACAGACTTAGTAGACTGGGCTCAGGCTGAGTATGAGTCACAAAAACAGAATCAGATAAAGTTACCTTCACTTGTTGATCCAAGCTTAAGATTACAAATGCATTATGATCCTCTGGATGGCCATGGAACTACTAGGCTGGCATTCAAATGCATGGCATTGAACCCTGTACAACGCCCAACAATGGAAGAAGTTGTCAAGAGCCTTTCGATGTCCGATGTCACCTCTCTCTGCAAGAGGATCCAATGACTTCGATGTAGTTTCAATAATCAACATGTTCCAAACATATAATTTGTAAAAAAAAAACGCACGTTGGTTGATGACATCAACCAGGATGTGTTGGAGTTTTATTTATGTGACTTCAGCCGAGAAATAATTTAAGTGATGTGATGCTATTTGATTATTTCATATGTATCTATTCACAATTATATGCATCCTACCGGACAAAGTTTTATGATGAAGAAGAGCCCAATGATAAAAATTTCATTATTAGAATTTTTATCTTATTTACACAGACTTTGACATAATGATGGTTCTATCTACCTCACTTAAGGATTTGGCTTTCAAATCCACTTTGATCGAATTTCCCTGTATCACACGAGAAGCCAGCAAAATGGCCAGCCAATGGGGTGTGCCCTAAAAAAACGTAATGGGGTGGCGAAATGAAAAGGGCAGACTAGAAAATGCAGCCGTGTGCAAGGAACATGCAAACATTAAGGGTAATTTGCTATTGCTTCACTAAATTGACTTTCGAGAGACCACAGAAGCGGCTCTGTTAAAGGCACTGAGCCATTGATTATTACAATGGAAGATTTTTAGTTGCAGTAGCAATAAATGCATCCGCCTCATAGACCTGGCAAATTTTGTCCAGGATCGATAATCCAACTTAGATTCAGTTGAATAGATCGAATTTGATTTGACTCGAACCTAACCACACCAACCTAATTAAGATCGATTCTATTTAGACCGATATTCGATGGGAGTTGCTCAACGATAGTCCCATTCTCAACGCAGTGGAGATTTTTGTATTATTTTCATAATATACCCCTACAAAAAAAACAAAGAAAGAGAGCTCTCAACTTACTCCATGAAAGTTTTAACTCTATCAAAATTATACTACTGTATATTAACATAAACCATCAATTAAAAGTACAAGACATAAATTGTTAATAAAAATTACAATATATTACCGTAAACCATCAATTACACTTCGTTTTATTCGTTTTCATATAGATGTTCTTTTATTCGGTTTAATGGTAGTGATGTATATTGTATACACTTACATCTGGTTAACTCGACCCTAATATTAAACGAAACCCGAGATAAACCCGAATTGCCGGTTTTTAGTCATGGACAAAAAAAAAGTGTGACATAACAAGCGGTTTATAGTCGGCCTAGCCCATATTTTATATCTGACAATAGACGGAATTAGAGCCCTTTCATCTAACGCACTCGGCCTAGCCCATATTTCTTACTAGTTACTCGTAGTAGTTACTACTTACTACTGCCATTTTCTTTTTCTTTTTCTTTTCTCCCCAGAAGGTGACCCTACTCTACCCCACTCAACGACAGTAAGTTTTTCTTTCTTCTGGGTTTTTTGTTCATAATTATATTTGTTTTCTTTTCTGAGTTCAAACCTTCAAAAGCTTTTGAACCCAGAAAAGTGATATAATCGTATGTCGGACATTAAAAACGTTTTGACTTGTGGATGGTCTGGCTCTATGGCACCCAAAATTACTTCTTTTTAGGCACTGCTCATGTTTCCACAGTGACAATGGAATTGTTCTTAGGCAGAAAC
>ONZK01004254.1:1989-15165 GCA_900322385.1 Pharnaceum exiguum
ACGTACAAAATACGGTATCTACAGGATGGTGATGGTTTCTTCCTAGAAGGTGAGAGGGCCATGGATTTGAGATCTGAGTGAGTAAGTCTCCTAACCATTTGTTTTTCCAGAGGTTAATGCTGTTACCAGACCCTACACACTAGGCGATACTGGAACAATAATAGGTCTACCCCTTTCTATATCTTTCCATATATGTGAACCCAGAGGCAACAACAAAATTATGGTCTGATCCTTTTCCGGGGATGAAGCTGTTTTGGAAGGGGCAGATGAGCCTGTTAAGGTAAGGTCTCAGCCTGATAACTATGATTTTGGTGGCTAATTTGTAGAGTACATTACAAAGACTGATTGGCCTATATTGTTTGATGGACTCGGGGTTTTGTGGTGGTGGCTGAATAAGGTTTTGTGCTTGTCTTGTAGAGAAAAGTTTATATGTGGTGAAAACTTTAGTAAAGAAGAGTTTGATGTGATCTTTGATTGGCTGCCACCCCTCAATGGTCTCCCCTGCATTGTTTGTAAGGGATATTATTATGTTCCCCCCTCCTCCAATTAGGACAGAGTGATGAAAAAATCTAGAATTTCTATCTCCTTCTCATCCCCATTGTGTTTTTGCTCAAATTTGCCAGACCAGATTTCTCGTTTTAGTAAAGAATTTAGGTCATTCTGGAATGAGGTGTCCAATCTGAGTGAAGAGTGAGAATGTGGGTAGTTTCTTTTGGCGCTCATGCTCAAATAGCACAAAAATCATGAAAAGATGGTGAAACTCACATCTCAGGACAAAATACAACTTTATCAAATACTAAATATTTGTTCTATGTTACTTAGGGTATACTACAATTAACAAAGAAAGAATTAGTAAATTTCAATTCAAGAAATAGTATATTTCAATTCAAAATAAGCCAAACGTTTAAGTCCTACCTAACTTGACAAGAAAGAAAGAAATAGTACATTTAAATTCAACGTAAGCCAAACGTTGCCGTGTTCATTGCCATCTTCGGTTTTACAATCTCAGTTACATAGGGTGTTCTCAGAAACAACCTCTCTATTTAAAGTGTTTACTTTAATTAGGGGTAAGGTTGCGTACATCTTGACTCCCAGAACCCACTAGGCTATTGTTACATATGATCGAATTCAAAGCTCGGAAAAGCTTACCTAACCATTAGGATATAGTTAGTCAACTCTATTTTTCCTTCTTCTTTCTAACTCTCTTTTTGATCTGTATCCTCGCACCATAACGCTGAGTTAACAACAAATGAAGAACGCTGAGTGCCTGACTTCGAAAAATATAACAACTTTCATTTTTTTAAAAAAAATCATAAGTACTCGACCTATTTTTTCGTCTTACGAATTAGCAACCCATTCAGTTCAATTTGACGTAATTTTCTCTTAACTAATACAAACATCTATACTATTTATTTGATCAAGGTTCATTCAGTATTTATTGTTTAAAGAGGCATTAATTCTTGTGAGAATCGAGCCTGAATCTCAAGGGTTAAAAACAATGTTCGAGTAACTCTTTTATGTGTTTTTTTTTTGGCGTAAAGGGAGCATGAATGCGGATGACAATACTCCACCTAATTAAGAATACCTTTATTTTTAGTGAAGATGTTGAAAGTCAGTACTTTCTTTGCAATGCATTTAGGATCAACCTCGTAAACAACCTCTCTATTTTATTAAACAGGGTAAGGCTGCGTACATCTCCTCCCCCGAGCACCCCCATTGAATAGAGATTTACACTCAATCGTTGTCGTTGTGGGTTAGGTCTAGTGCCTATGAAGTTGAAAGAATTATCTTTCATCTTTCGGCTTTAGGTGATTATTATGTACTACAAAATGGATATGAAAACCTTCCAGCACTTCTTGTTTTTAATGAAGTTGTTGAAGTAAATACTTCAATGCAGCAATGGGTCAATCTCGGAAACAATCTCTCTGTTTTTCTTAAGCAAGGGTAAGGTTGCGTACATTATGACCCCGAGCACCCCCATCAAATGGGGATTTGTACTCAGTTGTTGTTATTGTTGTTGTTACAGCCTGAGGCTGGTATCAATGGGTCCTTAAGGTTGAATGTGTTCTCTCTAACATTTGAACAAGTCTCTTGTCTCCTCTCTTCTCTTCATTTAAGTTCAACGTACATAAAGTTTTCTTCATTCTAATACTTTGCCTAGTTCCGCTCCATGTATAACTTCTTTTTTGTAATCCATCTTGAAAGACAATTGAAAACTTCGATGATAAAAAAAGCTTGATGATCAATCCAATAACTCTCTAACTGAAAAAATTCGAAGTGAACTTTACGCAACTTTATACTTTTTCACTACAAATTAAATAAAACAAAACACAACCTAATCAACAAAATAAATTTCGTAAATATGACAAAGATTGGTCACAAATTATCATCATAACAATATCTAGCCAATTTCTATGTCGTCTAGGGAGAGGGTAAACTTTTAAGTAATGTCTGTTTGGACTGTGGCATTTGCATTTGAAATTGGAATTTGGGCCTAATCCAATGTTTGACTGATTAGAATTTGGATTTGAATTTCACCCAAATTCAGCCCATGTACAAATAAGCCCACAAGTCATAAATTTCAAATGCTCTAACATTCACCCAAAATTTCAAAATTTTCAACCCATTAGGCCATCACCAACAATGCCCTCAAGTAATATAGCCATCCATCTCACTCATCTTCTTCCAAAACACGGTTTCCTTCCACAACAATGACATGCAGTACACTATTATAAAAGTTATATTTTTTGGTAAAGGTTTACTACATGTTGATCTATTATTGGATGAATATTCATGACTCCATGGAAAACTTGGGTTCCAAAACTGACCTCTTACTTGCATAAGTCACAAAAATGAAGCCCTTTGAATCATTGTTGTAGGGAAAAAGTTGAGTCATCCACACTTTCTCTCCTCCTATGTTCTTAGATGCAGTCATTGTTGCTGGTGCTCTTAGAGCAATAGTAACAATGACTTTGGGCAATGTCATAAGAGGAGAGAGATTCGCATGACTCATATATTTCCCTGTAATAATGACTTTTTTTAAGTCATACTCATGACTTACACAAAATTGGGCTCCAAAACTGACTTCTTTTCTTGAAGGAGTCATGATTAAATAAGCCAATAGAAAGTTAACACGTGCCGTAAAAAGACCCATGCTTTCATTTAAAAAAAAAAATCAACCAATTCTAAATGAAAACGACAACTGAAGCTAGATAAATTTCTTGTGTAGTGTGCCTGCCTACTTGGCGCAGCTGGCCAATCGTGTAGTGCCATGTGTTAAGCTCTTAGTGGGTCTTTTAATTGTGTGGTCTAAATGCGTTTACAGTGGGTGTTTTTTTATAAAAAAAATCTTCTATTCATAAAAAAAATAAGGACGCTTCTGTATTTTCGTGCATTATAAAATGAGCACCATTGTTGATAGGTTTTTCTAAACTTATAAATCACTCTATTTTCATACAAATTTTTAAATTGTGAAATTATTTCTACAATTATGCATCTAATCAATCCTAATTTTGGAAAAAGTCCACAACCCTCAAAAAGTTCCAATTATCGTGGAAATTTAAGTTCACCTAGAAATCAAAACGCTCAAATATTTCCACCAAATATCCATTTGGAACCAAATTTTTTTAAATCATCCCGATTTTCAACATATTATGCGAACAATGCAAAATATACCCAAATCGTCTAATTATTCAAACACTAGAAATTTGTATTCAAAGCAAAATATTTCATATTCTCCTCAACATTAATCATATAATTCTCAATTTCCACTCTCCCAACATTTGGAAAATGAAAGTAGTTCATATATTGAAGAGGAAAGTGATAATGATGATGAAGAGGGTCACATAAATGAAAATATACTTCAAGTTCCATTAACCCAAAATTATGCAAAAAATTCATGGAGTAATCCGAAAGATAGGGTTCTCATTTCGGCTTACATAGAAGGAGAGGAAGATGTAGAGAAGGGGAGTGATCAAAAGGCACCACAATTATTGCAACTATATCACGCTTGTTTTGTGCAGCTCAAAATGAGAATGGTATGATACGTAGAAGAAACATAGATCAATGTAAGGCTCGTGAGAAAAGAATTAACCAAGCCGTGTCAAAATTTTCAGGAAATTATGGAGAAGCGCAACGTCAAAGATTAAGTGGTGAAAATGAAGATGATGTTATCAACAAAGCCCGCCAATTATGGTGTCATGAAACTGGTAAAAAACCGTTTGTATTTGAGAACTGTTGGGATATTTTAAAGGCAAAATTGCTGGGAATAATCTACTTCGGCCGATTATTCCAAAATAATCCCAACTTCAAAAATTGCTGGGAATAATCTCTACTTGGACCCTTGTAGCCCGAAACGATCTAATTAAGTTTTTACAACAACTTTTTTGATAAATTAAACATTACTTAAGCCATCAATTTTAATTTTAACTATGAAATACATTAATTCTAATGAACATATGAATATCCAAAGTTTTTATTTTACATTTTGACATATTTTAAAATGTCATGGGATCATTCCCAGCAATTTTTGAAGTTGAGATTATTTTGGAATAATCCGCCGAAGTAGGGATTATTTCCAGCAATTTTGCCTATTTTAAAATCATATCCAAAGTGGCAATCTTCTCCCGATATCATGAATGCACCGAGTGAGGAAAGTAGAGGAAGTTCAAAATGATCTTGTATAGATATACCTACCGATGTTGAAGGAGGGGTTGAAGTTTTGGGTCGGCCACAAGGTATGAAACGAGCCAAAAGAAAAAACAAGGGAATTGAAGTAGAAAATTCATAATATGTTCAAAAAGTAACCATGGCTCTAGAAAATATGAAAAAGTCTAGAGAAACGTTACAAAGATTCGATTTGGACATGTATGAGCTAGAGAAACAAATGTCTCAATATCCAAAAGAAAGAGATGAAAGAAAGGAAAGAGGCATGGAGAAAAGAATAAGATTCAAATTATACAATACATTATTAGCTAAATCAACATTAACTACAGAAGAGTATGAGAAACTCTAAATTTCATAAAGAGTTTAAGCCATAACTTGTATTTTGGATGTAGTTATATCTCAATAATATTATAATTTCATCAATTTGTGTATTTCTTAACCTGTAATGTTGGGCATGCTGTTGACTAAATTAAATTGAAATAAAAATAATTGAATGTGCTGTTGGGCATGAAGAGTTTAAGCCATTTTCTTGACATTGACATGTCATTGGTAAGTTTGAATGGTATGGTGTTATGCATTGCTCTACCCGGACATTGTCTATTTTTTGTCTATAAAATGTGCTTATGCATTTCTCACTCAAACTATCAGTATACTACTATGTCTTCTAGTTTCAATTCTTCTAACTCTGAGAAATCAAGGGCCTGTTCAGTTCAAGAAAACAGGCGTTGTTTTCGTTTTCCAGTTTCAAAATTCCAGAAAACGTGTTCAATTGCAATTTTTCCAGAAAAATCCTAGAAATCTGTTTTTCCGTGTTTTCTAAATTTACAAAGAGATTTGCAAAAGATTACTTTTGATGTTCTCACAGTTTCCTTTACAAATTTTGGTTAGAGTTTCCTACCCATTCCTCTACACCATCATCTGACCATCATTGGTACCATCGTCGTTCACCACAAAGCCACCACCCATAGCCGTCGCCGGTCACCGTCAACAGTGTACGAAGCCTGTCCCTCTCTCCACCGTGAGTAGATCTACAAAATCAACCTTTTTTTCTCTATCTTTCCATCCCTTATAACACCCTTTAATATTCAGAACTATCAAAAGATCATATCCCAAATAGCATCATCCTAGAAAAAAATTGACTAATTTAATTTAGTTAAATCAGTTAAAGTAATAAGGATGAAGAGAGAGAGAGAGGGAGAGGGAGAGGGAGAGGGAGAGGAGAATAGTAATAATGGTGGATAATCATAGTGGTGATGAATGGTGGCTTTGAGGGAGAGGGAGAGGGAGAGAGAGAGGAGAATAGTAATAATGGTGGATAATCATAGTGGTGATGAATGGTGGCTTTGCATTTAGTTCGGAGGAGGAGGGAGATTAGAGTTTTGTCTGGGTAATATTATGAGTTTTTTTTTTAGATCAATGTTAGGAGAATGTTATTTGAACATGTTTTGTAACACCCCCGATTTTATACAATAAAATAATATAAAGATAATATATTTTTGAGTCGGAAAATCTCAATATTTTAAAATTGAGGAAAATAAATTTTTATTATCCAGCGGAAACAAAATATCAATGTGGAGAACGCTCTTCCTTCCCGTCTTTACAGCAGTGAAAGACCTGAAATACAATTCTGCTCGCCATTTGAAAGTGATATCCAATGGGTCGTCACAGGCCCAACCGAGAAGGAAGGACAACAAACACACATAGCAAACACGTGAGCATATAGCCCAGCAAACTATAACCAAACACTTCCATCTTGTGTCACATAAGCATATAACATATAAAATTTCTTTATATACATCGCATATAATTCGCCTCATAATATCGAGCCCGAAAGAGAACTCGAGTTAAAACTAAGACTTAACACTTAACTTCACTTGTATAACTCTATGGTAATAGCGTAACCCAAGAGAGTACTTTTCTTCTCTAATAACTCATCCCAAATAATGTGTGCTAATTGCTCTCAGTCAATTAGTCCTCAATCTTGGTCACGTGGAAAGAAGAATATATATCAAAACCATATTATGTCATGTACTCATGCCACACGCCTAATAACAATAACATTGACATTTGCGCATTCAGGCACTCTCGGTCGCACATCCATACCATATCACTATATGAGTCACGAGTACACGACCAAAATTATACATATAACTTTCGCTTGCACATTCGCTTTGATTTCACATCTCATTCGCTTGCAAATTCACATTTCGCTAGCATAATCAATACCATATTATCATTACTATAATCCACGGACCAAAAATGAGAGGCCAACGACTTACGTGCCTCAATACCCAAAAATATCAATACTTGCCTTTTAAGCGACTCACAAGTATTTTTCATCTCAATATCATTCGCTAGTAAAGCAACCAACATTCATTCGAGGTCTATACCATCTCATCGACCCAATACGGGTAATCATGTAATTTCAATATCCCACAAGTGGCACGGTGAACCCAATAATCAATAACCATTTCTCAGTTTAGTCACAATATTCCAACTCCTAATTTATCTTTATTGTTCCTGTCTATTTATCAATAACTAACTAAGTCCACACGGAAAATGCATATGAAGACAACCTCTGTATGTATTCAAAGGATACCAAAACAATAACAAACCAATCATAAAAACAGACCAACCACAATATCTATATTAATCAACAACTAATCAGAAGCATGCTGAGAGGACACAGACCATAACTAATACAAACGGAGGCATAAAAGAGAGCATGAGTAGCAGCTTGACAATGTTAACAATATCAGAAAGAAAAACAAGGTCAGTAGCAAAGCATGTGTAATTACAAAGGCAGCGAGAACAACTACAAGACTGGGCAACTACACAAGGTAGCACAGAAACCACTAACAGTAGCCAAAAGTCGCTAAAACTAAAAAAGGAGCAGCAGCAACTAGAGATTAATCACAAGAGATTAAGCACAACACTCCAGATTAATAAAACAGAAATAGAGAAGTAACAAACCAACAACAAGGCAACAACAACGTCTAACGAAAGGGCCGATTACATAATGCGGCAAAATTTATCAATCCCATCAAATAACAACAACAATGTCATCCAACAACTGCTAGCCGACGACACACTGAACTCAGAACCAAGAACGACCAACAGAACACACCATTGAGAGCACAACAGAGCACCAATACAAGCCAATACAGTAGTAGCGCAATAAAGCCAAATCCATCAGATAGCAACAACTACTAGCAGTGACACACAACTTAGAAGCAACTCAGCCAACATAATACAAAGCCAAGCACAATACACAAGAGTGAGGTTTGGTTTACAATCCCATATACATCATCACAACCGAGCCACAACATCACTAGACAATTACACAAGAGTGAGGGTTTGGTTTACCTCTCGTCCAACCGAAAACGAACTAAACTAGCCATACGGACAACATCTTAACCGCAACAACTCGCACGATCGAACCTTGCATTGGTTAAGCATAAAAATATAATTAGTAAGTGAACTAATGACCGAAAATACCATAGGTAACTTTTAGCTTTGAAACCCCAATCGAAATAAAATCTGAAAATAAAAAGAAAATTTCGTGAAAATATAAAATAGGCTGAAAACACACCTAAACATTTTGGCCAAAAACTGAAACCCTTGGGGCGAAAAAGTGCTCAGAACGCGAAAACCCTTTGAAAACAAGTGGTCAATCAACCATTTTCGATCAAGGACAGACGGATCGGATTTTGTGCAGCCCATTTACGAGTCTTGCTCGTGGCGACTCGTGGTGGAAGTATCTTGCTGGTGGCTCGTGGTACTTGCAGGTGGTGTTGGAAGGTGTTTATGGGCGCGCAAGTGGCAGCAGTACTTCGAGTTAATGGAAGCCGTGTTTGTGGTGGATCGATGTGCAGGTGAGAGAGAGTTGTGGGATGATCAATGACGAGATGGTGGTGGAGATGATGATGATGATACCACAGTGATGAATCAGTGGTAGTGGGGATGGTGAGCTGATGGTGATGCTGATGGCTAGATGGTGTTGGTGATGTGGTTGGAGAGAGAACGAGAGAAAAAAAATGGAGAAAATGTGGTGTGTTGATGATAATGGTAACTGATAAATGAGAATGGGGCTTGTCTTGGATTGTAGATAGAGCCGAAGGGAACAGTCGGTCCAATTAAAATGATAGGTGGTTCGCTCCACTCAAAACCGAACAACTTTTTCTTTTCTTTTCTTTTTTTTTAAAAACCAAACCAAAGTATCTTTAATAAACAAATATTCCATCCCAAAATATTTTTAAATAAATGTCAAATATCAAAATCATTTATGAATATCCAAAATATATATTTAAATACTATTAAAATATTCGGGGTATTACATGTTTGCTTGTTTTTGTTTTGTTCCTTGAGACATGAAAATTTTGGGAATTTAAGAGAATCAGAGGTAGAAAAATAGGATTTGTTTTGGGCAACTGAACAGGCCCCAAACTTTTTTAAGTTGTTTTCTAACGTTAGGGAATGGAATAAAAAAGTTGATCGCAGACAACAAAAAAGTCAAACCCAGGAGAATGCAATAATATCAAATGTTATTCCTTTATTATCGTCAAGTATAGAAAGACCCATTTACAAAAGAACCTACATACCTAAAGATCGTGAAGACGGCCACTGTCGTTTATACAACTATTATTTCTCAAAAAATGAACAATATTCTCGTAGAATGTTTCGTCGTAGATATCGCATGCAAAACATTTAATTCTACGTATCATAAGTGCCTTGAGCGCATAAAATGGATGTTTTCAACAAAAGCCTGATTGCACCGGTCGGTTGGGCTTATCACCACTCCAAAAATACACTGCAGCTATTCGTATGAACGAATACGACATGGTAGCGGATGCAGTTGATGAGTATCTTAAGGTTTCTGCAACTAGTGCAAAACAATGTATCCTTCATTTCATCGAAGGTGTCATATCTCAATTTGGTTAACACTATTTAAGAAAACCCACACCAACCGACATGGAAAAGCTACTACGAGAAGGAGAGGAACGTGGATTTCCTGGCATGATAGGTAGCATTGATTGCATGCATTGGATTTGGAAAATTGTCCTCGCCAGTGGAAAGGTATGTTTCAAGGTAGGAATAAAAAACCAAGTTGCATCAAAAGACCGGTGGATTTGGCATGCATTTTTTGGAACAACAAGATCATAAAATGATATTAATGTACTTGATCGTTCACCAATATTTGATGATATTTTACAAGGAGAAGCGCCACCTATGGATGAGCGTTAATACAAAAGGCCATAAGCCGGGCATCCTTATGGATGAGTCTCTAGTTCTCTGGTCTATTCATGTTCTCTTCCCGAAAGAATAAAATTTAAATATGAAGTAGAGTTTGTTGCTAGGAACCCCCTTATAAAAACCTAGTTTTGTGACGAACCCCCTTAAAAAAATTTCTTTATCAGGAACCCCCTTTTAAATACTGTTCTTTTATTCAAACACCCTCATTTTTCAATTTCTGTATTGCCCTTATGTGTATGTTTCAACATATACTAGCTCTTCCCCCTCTTTTCCTTCTCATTTCCCTCTCATTCTCGTTCACTTTCTTTCTCCACATTAGCTCCCTTTCCTCTGAAAGACCGTACTTGATGTACTTAGGAGTGGTTTTTGAGAACTTGTTGTGTTTAGTTGCACTTGTTGATGGTTTAGGACAAATTATGGTGCCTTTATGTATGGCTGCATTTGCGACATCTTTGTAATTGGAGACATTGGAGCTAATTATTATGGAGCTTGTCACATTGATGACCGTTGAAGCAAGGAATCGTTTTTGGATCGTGTTTGATTTAAGGAAGTCAAGCGGGATTTGTCCTCACTCACCCGCACCCTGAGAATGACTTCACATGAGGTCACCTATCCCTGAATTGCTGCACAACTAGCACGCTTAACTGTGGAGTTCTTATGTGATGAGCTTCCTGTAAAGAAGGTACACCTTGATGGTATATATAGGTAGTCCTTTAAATCCTCTTAAGTGGCTCAATTTGAGGGGTATTATAAGTGGGCTTGCTCGAATCGCGATTGAGAAGGCTTGGATCGAGGTGAAAGAGCTCAGAAATAAGAGCCGCAACTTGCGGCTGGTCGAGGGAGTAGTTTGGTAAAGCCGCAAGTTGCAGCTACGAGCATCAACTTGCGGCTCAACTGGGCGAATTTTGGGTGCATAATGCCAGAGCCGCAAGTTGCGGCTCCTAGCCTGAACTTGCGGCTCACTGCGACATGATTTATTTTTACACGTTTTTCTTTATTTCTTTTAAGACTTTTATTAGTTATTGGGAAACTTTGAAAACCGTATACATGGGTTTTGCCTCCTTAGTTTATTAGGTTCTCTCTTACTTTAGTTTATTTTACAAAAACATCTCTAACTTTGAAATAATTTTATTTTATTTTATTTTATTTCATTTGTCTCTTTTTGGCATTTTCTTCATTTTGGCATTCATTTTGTGTTTCATTTTATTTTGTAATGCCACATTATAAGCAAAATATTGCACATACCAACAAATTAAATTGTTAACTTCGTTTCATTTCATTCATATGGCAAATTGCCTTATTTTCAACAACTTACACACTAAAATACAACATAGCATTGCACTAAGTAAATGGTTCCACTAAAAACCCCATACAGTTCATTAAGAAGAGAAAAGTACAACTTAAACCCCAACTAAAATGAACAACAAAACAACCATAATGCCCTTGTTTGACAACAAGTCTTTGGCCTGCCTCTCTGAGTTTCCCACAATCACACATTTGGACCTGTCTCTCTGAGGTGTAGCTTGAGTTTGGCATCATTGGTAGAGATGAGTAAGTGTGAAGTGAAATGAGATGGAGAAAGGAGAAAGAGGGGAATAAATCTGGGTTAGAGAAAATTGGGGAAATTGGTGTATTTGCGTGAAAGAAAATGGCAGGGAAGTAAGAAAAAGGTAGTATATGTCCAAATATACACATAAGGGCAATACGGTCATTTTTTCAAGCCTAATGCTTGAAATTAAAAAATGGGGGTGTTTGAACAATATAAAAGTATTTAAAAGGGGGTTCTTGATAAAGAAAATTTTATAAGGGGGTTCCTGGCAATTAACTCTATAAAGTATCTTAATGATATGAAATAAAGGAATGCCAGAAAGGGTGAAGGTTTGTGAGATTCTGTGAAATTTAGTTCTTACACCAAGAAGTGTGATGAATGATCACATATGATTTTCTATTAAAGTTCTTATGATATGTTTATGTAACTATTAAGCGTGATATCAATGTGTAACACATATACTTCTTTAAGGATGATGCCTTACCTCAAGGTATTATTTATTATATTATTTTAATTTTTCCTAAAAGTTTATTTTCTTGTTAGATTGAGATTACCCTTATGTCCACTGACTTTCTTTCTTTTGGGCGTGCCGTGTAAAACCACGGCAGGCTACAAGTTGGTTTCGCAGGTAATCATTTTGGGAAGTGAGGCCGATTACAACCGTGGGAACTTTCTTTCTTATTTTGCGAGCCTTAGGCATTTTGGTTTATAATTTGGGTTTGTGTAATAAAATTTTAAAGCTTTTGGGTTTAAATTTTGTTGTTGGTTTGTGTTAGATTGATCACTACCTCAAGTTAGGTAACTAGATTGTTCTATAACGGCAAGGTGGGTTGAATTTTTGTAGTTGTTGTGTATAGCCTTATCCTCGTGTGGAGGATGCTGCGGTAGTGCCCCCGCTTTAAGTCGATATTCCGTTGGTTGTCGTGTTATTGAAAATATTTGTTTGCAAGTTTATCTTGCCTTATCGGCGAGATTGTTAGGCCCTATTTTAGGGGAAACTCTGCCGAAATTTTCTAAAAATTATATTATATAGTTTTATTAAATATTTATATCCTTAGTAAGTCTGGGGTTTTACACAAGGTTCCTAATTTATGTGTCGAGTCAAGACCATGTGCATCTCAAACCTTGTCAACCCAAGTCCAATCTTGTCAAACCAAGTCCTACCTTGTCAAACCAAGTCAAAACTATGTCAAAACACCCTATGACAAACGTCATTTTCACACCCTACACGCAACGTTAACCACCACGTCAGGATGCATGGATGATGTATGTCATTTACCCATGTCAAAGCGTTGTATGCATGCAATCCTCTCCCCATATTAGTATGTGTCAAGTCATATCTCCCACAACTCAATGCATCTCCCCTCCCCATTTTATGTTGAGTCAATACTTGTTAAATGAGTGTCGAGTCCATAGCCTAGTTCACCCATGCATGCATTGAAACACGTCCACCCGCGCATGTTTGCGCATTTCCACTGCGTCGCACCTTTGTAGGCACAGGGGCCCCGATCTTAGGGAAATGAATCCACTTAGACTAGGTAAACCCGTGCACCTACCCACTAGGTAGTTGAATGCGCATGCTAGTGAACAACAGCCGCCACCAATTTTATTTAAGCACGCATACATATACATACTATTAGGGAAAACAATTGGAAAACCCGTTTTAATATTATCTTGTTATTATTAGGCGATTTAGATATAATAAAAAG
>ONZK01004254.1:17605-33132 GCA_900322385.1 Pharnaceum exiguum
ACTTATTTTGTGGGCTGATTTGAATAAGATAATTAATTAACAATTAGGCCATTAGGCTAACATTAATTAATCGGAACGGGCTAGGCTATTATTAATGATCCAAACGACGATTAGTAATTGATCGGGTTTAGGAAATCGACTTCAATCTATTTCTCAAGCACCGGCGCACCCATGTTAATGGAATATCAAGCTATCCGACGCATATAAGGTTGGGATTTTCGTCATTAGGCATGGCAATACCCTGTAGAAAATACGGTATCTACAACCTTGCATCCTCCACGACACGCCGGACCATGTCCACCGCACACATTGTTACTCCCCTCTCCTTTGCCAAACGTCGTCATGTGTCCACCCTCTCCCATTATGTCGAGTTGTGTCTCCCATGTATCAAATCACCTCCTAAACCTTTGCATTGCATGCTGCCTTCTCCCCACATTGTCATGTTTCAAGTCACATCATCCTCCCTTGCATTTCATGTCATCCTCTCCCCACATTGTCATGTGTTGAGTCATTTCCTTACTCTCTTGTGTTGAGTCCCGTCTCCCACATGTCAAAGAATCTCCCTTCCCCATTTCATGTCAAGTCAATGCTTGTTAAATGAGTGTCGTATTAAGCCCCTACCCCATATACACATCGCATGTCGAGTAGTCTCCTCCTCCTTGTCACAAGCCATGTCAAGTTTTCTCCCCACTCCCCACGAGTTGTGTCGAGTAATCACCATTCCCACATGTCAAACCTATGTCAGATGTGCATCGAGTCAAGCAATCTACCATACCCTATCCTTTATGTGTCATGTTAATTGAAGCCTATACATGTCAAGTCTGTATGTCGTGCCAATCATAATATGTGTTGAGCTATGTCGATGTGTATGTCTTATATGCCAAAATGTGTGTCAAGTTATGTGAATGTTGTGTCAATGCATGTCCAAATGTGTGTTGAGCTATCAAAATGTGCATCATACACCCCTTGTCGCAACAAAGTCGGTTGTCCGCCTCCCCTCTCCCATCGTCGAGTCAATTCTCCATGTCTAGTCAATGCAACATCCCATGTCGTTGCCCAAATTACATGCTAAATGTTCCATCTCCTCTCGTGTATGCCTTCACTCATGTGTCATGTGTCATTGCCTATTTCTCCTATATTATCATACCGTTGCATGTCATTCCCTCATACTATGCGTTACATGTCATACCATTATATGTCATCACACGTCCATTTCTCGTGTCGTTGCATGTCGTCACTCCCCTATCATTTACCATCACATGTCCATTCCCCGTGTCATTCCATGCATGTCCTCACTCCCCTGTCGTATGCCATTATATGTCCTTCCTGTATCATTGCATGTCCTCATAATCGTCATTACGTGTAATTTACATGTCCGTTCATGTGCCATTGCATGTTCCTATTAGACCTACATGTGCCGTTCATGTGCCATTACGTGTCATCCACTCATTACATTGCGGTATGTCTCCCCTCCTCTATGATTGTGTTACTATGTGCGTTTCTTTCCCACATCGTGTCATACATTATCTTGCATCATATATCCCGTGTTCTGTCATGTCAAGTGTCGCATCCCTCTTCCCGTGTTGCACCGTATGTCATTGTCCACCTACATGTCCTGCTTGATACATCTCCTGTGTCCCATACATAATGTCCATGCACAACATAAAACCAAGTCGAGTCCTTTGTTGTGACCATTGTTCCTACCCTAACACCAATCAAGTCGACTTCTCTTGTCATAGAGTTGGTAATATTGTTATTCCCTTGTCATAGCATGGATCATGTCGACATTCCATTTCCCTAGAGTTGGTCTCGTCGACTATCCCTTGTCTAACATCGAACACATGCATTCTCCCTCGCCCTAATGTCAGTCTTGTCGACCATCCGTTGTCATATCATTGGCCTAGTCGACCTACACATCCCATAGCATTGGTCTAGTCGACTTCCCTATGTTGTCGACCAATTCGACCTCCACATTCCAATAGCACCAGTCCAGTTGACCGTCACATTCTATAATGATGACGAATTGACATTCCTTGAAATCAGTTATGTCGAACTACCCTTTTCCTAACATTAGTAGGTATCTACCCTCATGCCTTTCCAATTCATGTCAACCTCGTTGGCTTTCCCCTTCACATAACTCTTACAATGTGTGTCGGCCATGTTGGCCTTCCCTGTCTCATGTTTCCCATGTCTCCTGCATAAGTGTGTGACGGCCATTTTGGTCGTCCCTCATCCATCAAAAAAGTGCATATCCTAATGCCTTCCCTTACAGCACGTGTCGTGTTAAAATTTGTACTTTGCCTATAGTTTCACTCGCATTACATCTACACACACTCACTCCTGTAACATTCTTGAGAGTCGTTGTTGATGTCTGTCATTGTAGTTGCATGTTATTAAAAAAAAAATCAGACCCACTGGCTCCTCTTCATGTCGAATCCACTGGCTCCTAGGGCACTTCACTACAATTTCATGTCATCACTAATCTATTCCATAGGTTGCACACACACCACGAGAGAATCATTATCACTCACATCTTTGCTATATTAGAATTCATTTGTCATGTTCACCAATCTTGAGTCACAATGACTCAATAGCATATAAACATTGTATCTAAATAGCATGTTGTCCACATACGTCCACTCACTTTCTCTCACATTGTATTTGTGCACACTCACTACACATTACATATACACTCTTGCAATCACTTTGTCACTGCACACTACACTCTTATCTCACACACTTGCGTTACGTACCCACTTACACCAACTTACTTAATTGATTTGTGACCTTTACTTGCATGTCTTGTAATCACTTGTCGTTTAGGCACACTCTATCTTACATGTCCACTTAGGCACCCCTCCATGCACTCACGTCACTTATAACATCTTAGGCACTCATGTCGTCTTAGGCACTCACTTCACCTACTCGGTCATCTTAGGCACGTACCCATTTCACTCCACTCACTTGTGTCGTCTACACATCCATCTGTGTCTTGCATACACTAGCTTTTGTCATATTATGTGTTAATTGACTCGTCTTCCTGTACTAATTAACTCCTTATGTGCAAACCCTCAAGTCATACCTCACTGTCCATGTCGTGCCCACACCATGCCATTGATATCATCACCTCAATTAGAAATGTTTTCAAAATCCTCACGATATTCCCACTTTGAACAAGGATAGTGAGTAAGAAAAAGTACATCTCACAAGGCCTAATTTGGATAAGACTCAATACCAATTCTAGCCCTGACCATCGGAAAGCATCCCCACCAAAACTTAGCACCACTTAGCGACAATGCCTAGGCATAGTACCTTGTCACAAAACCAAACTCTATCACCTATTACTCAAAACAATCCCCATCGCCCCTACTCAAAATGGGGGCTCTTAGACGATGACTAGAGCCTAATTGACAAAGATACATGTGAAAAGCTTTAGAAGAAAATCGAAGAATGACTAAGTTAGTTTCTTCACCAATACCTCTAGCTGAGATAGATCCTGCAATACAAGAGTTACGACAAGAGCAGAACAATCCTGGCTTTTTCAACATCTGAAATAAGAGGCTCAATCAAGGATAAGGAAATCCTAGGAGTTATACAAACGGGTTTGCAAATACCTTGGCTCTAGGAAGAGTCAATTTTGAACTTTGGAAGAAGGGAGTTTTCGATACGGATATATTTAGACAATATTCAGTAAAATGGCCGTAGATTTCATAACGACTTCGGATGAAACTGATTCAAGAACCATTGAAAAGCTAAAATAAAGATCTAAAACTTTCATGTTTTTGACAAAGTCCAATTCGTAGAAGAAGAGGTTCGAAACGGCTATTGAATGTGTCAGACTGGTTCAGCTCATTATCATCCATTGTTAGTTTGGAAGACTTAGCAAATGCATCATCTAACCACAAATCAAAACCTCACACCACCAAGTAACAAAACGGGGAAGACTTTCCTACCTTTGATACCCATTGGGTTACAAGCTTGCACAAATGGATAAAACCAACGACCAAGTATTTCCCATTATCCAGAAAGGCAAATCCCATCAAGTTGCATGTACTCCCCGATAAGAAAACTTTCTACCTCTACGAGTATGGAAATTGACTCAAAAAAGTACGACAGATTGAGCAATCCCAAATAACAAGTTCACAAGTGCTATCAAAAGAAAGACTACTACAAATGGCAAACAAGTGCCTCATTCCTCAAGTTTTCTAAGCTACCTATTTTTGCACCTTCGGATTGTTCTTACTCCTATAAGACTTGCTATGATCTTACTTGGAGGCTCTTCATTAACATCACGTCGCCAGATTATGTTACCACACTTACTCCTTGCAACTGGTTTCTTCTTGGGAACCGGACCTTTAGCATCTTGTGCCTTTCTCTTGTGTGAGGGAGCATACACTCCCACCAAACGATCATGAAGAGAAACTCTAGAAAGCTCATGAGCCCTGGAAGTGGAAACCTTATGGTCATGTGCACGAACCTGTTGCCGATTTGAATTTAGTTGCTCTAAACTATTGCATTGCCCTTCTAAGAAGGTCTCTCTTGGGTGCCCTCCTTGCTGTCAAAGATCCATCATCATCTGTTCTTATAAGTTGTCTGCGGTACTCAAGCTCCTGCTCCATAGCCATACTCCTCATATTGAGAGTCGATTCATACATCCATGCCAAGTAATACGAAGAAAATTGAGTACTCTCAGCAACTTTTGGTACCAAACAGCTGGAAAGAGTGTTCTATTATGCACCCCAAAATTGAATAATATGCTCCGAATGCACACGAGCTGTCACTTTGTTTATATCAAGTGATGGAGGAACCTACCTTTTACCATATTGCCTCATGAGTCGCCATGGGAAAATAAATGTGCTTTAATCCAAGTCAGAGATACGAATATGGCTTGTTAAGTTGCCACATCTCTTCATAGTTTTAATATCCAACTATGGAAATGTCCACTTGAATGATCCAAGTGAGCTCAAATAGTCCATCCGTGCATCAGCCTTCATACCTTTGAAGTTACGATCTCTGCGAAGAAAACCCGACATATGATAATTTGAAGAAGCTGGATCAAAATGCTCCATAAGCCAAATCTGCAACATATACAAAACAGAGTTAACATCATTCAAAGCACTACAAACGTTATCACTACCACCATTGTTCGGGTTTTGGGGTCCTTCCCCATTTTGATCTCATTATCCTCACCATTTGCAAACAAAGATATGCTTAGGAGTCGCCATCAATTTTATTAAATATAATCATTATTAGGAAAACAATTGCATAACTTTTTGTACTATTTATATTGCTATATACTATTGTAGAAATGTAAATGAAATGTCACTCACTTGCCATTATTTACCGAGGGGACTATACCGAAGGGACTTTCCGAAGGAACATTACCGAAGGGACATTGGCAAGTGAGGTTTTAACCAGAAAATTGTAGTGGTTGGGGAGCGAAATTTGTACTTCTAATAGGCAGTTAATACAATTATATGCACTTTAACCATATCGATTGATTAAACAATTTAAAACAATTATTATCTAAGTTTAGTCATCTTGTACACAAGCAATTTATTATTTAGGCGATTTGTAAGCATGGAACAGTATCCCTTTAATACCATATATGAGTTAATTACAAGTTAGTGATCACTTTGCACATTTATAATCTACATTGCATAATATGGATGATAATTGAAAAACTGAATTGAAAATGGTTTGTGCCTTCAGTACCTGAATCAGAGTCTATTAGTAAGACTATCCAATGAACTAGTTGCATGCAAAGCGGGAGAAACGGGACGGGATTCGCCTAATAACTCCATAAAACACGGCGAGGGTGCAAGATTATGGTGTACGATTGCTTAATTATGCTAGGTTTAGGTGGTATAAGGTGGAATTACCACGGGACGGGTTTAGAGAGGGGTGGTTTATGCTAAGATAGGCTAGATAGAGAAAGAATGAGTTCATCAAACTCGGTGTGAGAAATAATGACGAGGTAGGGGGGTATTTATAGGGTAGGTAGGTCGGCTAGGGAAAGATCCGGAAGAAAAAGATAAAAAAACTTCTGAAACGTGCGCCCGGCGCACGCTGAGTATGGGGCCCGCGCTGACCCGTGTCAGCATCGTGCGCCTGGTGCAAGATTCCTGCGGGGCCAGGACTCTTCTGGTCCGTTGATTTTGGATATATGCGTTTGGGTTTTTATCCTGATTGATTTTTCAGTGTTTGGATCGAATTAAACTCGGATTTGGATAAAATTTCAATTAATTCTTCCCCAAGAAACTATTTAATTAAATAATTAATGAATTAAGAAAAATCAGCTGATTTTTATGTGGGTCGGGCTGACTTTATTGGACTGGGCTGACTAATTAATTGACTAATAACCATTAATGGGCTAAAATCAATCAATTTAAGGCCAAATATAGAAGTATTATATATGAAAATGATTAGGAAGACGAGGGGAAGGTGATGGACAAGACTACTAATCCCGTTTCTCGAGTTTTTAAACATCCGTCATTATGGATAGCATTAAAATAAATACCAAATGCAAGTTAGGTTTACATCATAAGGCGTGGCAAATACCCGGTATTAATACCGTACTTACAGCCGGCTAAGTCGATCATTCAAGATAATGTACTTAGGAAAAAATCAGGGCATAGAAGCAAAACAAGAGAGGCTAAGTTGAAAACCAAAAGGTAACTTAGACAAAACGAGAGAGCGAGAGATTTAGGTCTACTGAGTCAATCATCCAAGCTTCCTGTCTAGACTTCCCTTACACTAGCTACTCCATCATGTTGGGATCATACAAAATGGAGCTTATCACCTTCCATCACCAATCATATCTTCAATTTTCTTATAACACATAGAGGCAAGGTTGAAAACCCGCAAGGGCGACCTAGACAAAACGAGAGAACGAGAGATTTAGGCCCGCTAAGTCGATCATCCAAGACGATGTACTTAGGCAACAATAAGGGCATAGAATCAAAACAAGAGAGGCTAAGTTGAAAACCGAAAGGCAACTTAGGCAAAACGAGAGAACAAGAAATTGGCCCGCTGGAGCAATCCCCCAAGACAATGCATCCAGGCAAAACTTAGGGCATAAAAGTCATAGGCTCCACTCTACTCAATTGTCATCCTTTGCATCCAAAAAATGCACACCCGTCAGCACATTCTTATCCAGACTCATACCCTAGCAGCCAATACTTGCCTAAAAGCCCACTGCCCTTACACCTTTTACCAAACGCAACCTTTCCTTAGCCCAATCAAAACATTAGCCCAAGCAAAACGTTACACAAAGCCGAGTCTTTTCTTACCCAAAGAAAAGTACTCCTTAACCAAAGAAATCCGTACCCAATACTACAAAACAGTTCATTTGCAACGAGATATCTCATTGCGGAAAGTCCAGTTCTCGTTGCAATTGCTCAATTGCAACGTGATTCATTCAAACTTAAGAACCGCTAGCCAAACTTAAGAACCGCTTTCCAAATCCTTACACATATTCAAATCTCTTGAGTCTACTCCAAGCATCGACCTTGTGACAATGTCTCCTTTGCTCTCCAATCAAATTGAAATCAATGTGGCAATATGAATGAGGGAAATAGTTTTCTTAAAATCACTCCCTGTTTTCAACACATAACAAGTATCTGTAGTGGCATAGCCATTAGCTCTCATTACACATTAGCAGTCAACATTCCTCATAACAAAAATGAGTCATTGTTCATTACATCTATCTTCCACTATATATGCACTTACATGTCTTAGCAATGTCTAGCATTAGTCACTCACTTACACTTACACCTACACTTTCACATCGAGTATAGCTTCATTGTCTAGGAACACTCATTTATCAAAGGCAAGGGTTAGTGACATTTTTCACAAGTCCCACACACATATCTAGCTAGTAGCACCATAGGATTGCATGTATATTTTTGTCCTACGGGTACTCACAGGTTAAAGCAAAACTGGGGGCTTCTTCGTCGCCCACCAATTTCTCATCAACAACTCCAAAGCACCACTTCAAGCATAGCATATATGCATGAAATATGAATTACCAATTATCCATATAGATTATATTGATATTCAACATGATGGAGATTATTTATTTTGGTTTAAGTTATGCTGAAACCATGAGTTTTTTTTATGAAAAAGACGTGAATTACAATGTTCTAATTTGACAAATTGAGACCCGTAACTTTGGCTTGATTTTTGAATGCTTTAATGAACTATGATAGTTCTTCTCTATGGCTGAAATGAAAATTTGAGATGTTAGCTTCGAAACGGCACCTCATTTGTGATTTTTGGAGTTTGCTTGGTTGATTGTTCAAATTTGAGTTTACTTTTAAACGCTCAGAACTGTCTGCAAAAATAGATGCTCCTGAAGAGCACATGTAAATTATTAGTATTAATTATTTTTCAAAAATGTAGAATAAAATAGATGCTCCTGAAGAGTACAAATAAATTATATGTATGATATTAAAGATACTATCTTGAAGATAGAATTCTCTTTATTTTTCTAGGGAGCTTCAATATGTGCTTTCGAAGAGCAACTTGTTATCGTGGTATGATGAAATGCTATTATTATCGTACAAAAAAATGAATAGATGCACATACATTAGATCAATCATCTTTATGATTTGAATGATGTTTGAAAGAGGATGATCTTATTGAAAAATGGCTGACCAGAAGTTAGCAATAATAGAAAATTGTTGATTATACATAATTTTGTGCCCTATGGGTGATAGTTTCACATATTAATATTTTTATTTTGAGATGAAATATTATTTTAAATATCATTATTTTGGGCATAATGTTCTATATTCTCATATTCCCGTATATGTTATAAGCATATAAAGTGTGGCTTTTGGCATGAAGCATGTTGTTTTTATGAGAATGTGCATATGTTAAAGTTATTTTCCAACCTTGCAACATCAATTATTAAATTTATTGATCACTCGTTTGAAAAAGGGAGATAATATTTGAAGAAATTGAATGTTTCTACATTAATCATTTTCTCCATCCTGATGATGGATTCATTGAGGCTCCGGAAGAGCTATTCACTATATATTCTCTCTATGCGTTTATCGTCTTGCCATTGTGAATAAGACACAAACTTATGTCTCTATGTTGCATGAAAAAACTGGCCAACACTATTATTCCGTATATGAGGAGTGATCATATTATGATTAGAGATATGGTTAACCAAAAGTGAGTGAAAGAAATAATGCGACGCAATGAATCAAGGCCATCTGGGTCATAATCACTAGTTATTGAGGACCAAAAGTTCCTTATGAAAAATAAAGTGAAGTTGTGCTTATACTTCATTAAGTAAACTTAATCTTTGAAAGTTAAGACAAGATGAGATTATAAAGAATCTCAAATTAAGAATTAATTGTCAATTATGGAGATAGGAGATGAAATCCTTGAGATAGATGAAATAAGTGCTTATATGGTGATAAAAGGTGACCTGAAGTTCACTTATCTAATCTATGAGTTTTTATGAACCATGAATGTTTATTTGATCCATTAAATGGAGCAATGTATGAGCACCAAGTAACCCAACTGCGTGATATGTTAACTCCTCCGAGATTTATTATTCTCCTGAAAAGATTGGATGCATAAACTCCTTAGCAATAAATTTTTTGAAATTACAGCTGGGTATGATTATGAGAAAGCCCCTATAAGATATGTTTTCCCAGCTTAGGGGGAGGAGAATAAGTTGAAGCTAGCAAAAAAGTTTAACAATATTTGATCCCCAAATAAGTCGTAAGATATGAACAAGAGGTTCAAAAAAAAATGATATAATGCATTCATGCATTAAAAGAGGTTCAAGGAATTAATGAGATATTTTATCCCCAAAAGAGGATACCAGCTTCATCTCACACCTATATGATATGAGGATAAGTATGAAGTCATGTTTTGATGTGAAATTTCCTCACAACGCTTGCCAAGTATCAAATACAATTTTATATGTGAAATATGACAATTATTTGCTAGCAATAAATTCGGCAATATCGGTTCTAAAAAGTATGAATATCCAATTGAGAATGCAAAGATATGGCAAGGATGGCAGTTGGTGATTCATAAGTTATATGAAAATCGATAAGTTATAAAGTTGTGAAACCCCGTATTAATTTTGTGGGATTAATTTATTAATTTCACAGATTAATTCGTTTTATGAAAGGGGAGACTTTTTATTATTTATGGAGATTTCTAATTTATTTCGGGAGCACATATGTATGCAATTAACCCTAGAGGGGAGCCCTCATACAGTGTTTTATCAGTTGCAAATCAACCTACATTGTATTTTCCTCCCTCTCTTTCACACGTCACTTTCTCCTCTCAAAAACAAATCTCACAAACTCACACTTCTCCCTCCTTGACCCTACTCTTACTCACGCGCGTGTGGGCCAAGCTCTAGCTGCCCATCGTCGTCGCTAGCCTAGATCGACTCGCCGTCGTCTTCTGGTCAGGGTGGTGGTCATGCTTCATGTTTCCCCTCTCGCAAACACACTCTCTCTCCTGTCCGTCGGTTGATTAGAATTTCTATTGCAATGGGTGCACCGGTGCTTGAGAAAGAAAACTGGAGTTGGTTCATAAAAGCGATCAATTATTAATCTTTATTTAGATCATTAATAATAACATAGCATGTTCCATTAATTTGTATTAGTCCAATGGCCTAATTATTAATTAATTTGTCTTAATAATCTAGCCCACAAAATAAGCCCAATCCATTAAGATTTTTCCATTTAAAATATTTATTCATTTAAATATTACTTGGCGAAAAAGTAATCTCTTTTGTTTGTGAGATTTCTGTAATATTTAGAGCTAAATGCGAGTTTACTAAATGCCTAAAATAGATTAGCAATATTCCGCACAAACAGAAAAAGGAAAAATAAAGCCTTGACGAAATCCGCTTCTAGCGCCAGAAACTAGGCGGTCAAGATATCCAAACAGAAGCATGTATTTGATTAGAGCCGGCGTCACTCTTTCTGACGTTGGGAGCGGCGGCTTGTGCGAGACTCAGGCGTTAGGCGCCAGGAATAATCTACGTATAAAACTTATTTTTGGGTCGGATTTTTGGACAATATTTCTAATATTTACCCTAATATTCTCTTAAATCCGGCTATTTCTCATTTCACTCCTATAAATACCCCCCTCATTTCATTCATTTCAACAACACACTATTATACTATTATTATGCAGAAATTTACACTTAGCTATACAGTAAACACTACTAAAAAACCTATTTTTAGCAACGACTAAAGTCGTTGCGAAAAACCTCTTTCGCAACGACTTTTTTCGTCGCACTTTCGTTGCGCGTGATGGCGTCGCGAAAGACAGGTGCAACGACTTTTTTCGTTGCGAAAAACCCCAAATTTGGCAACGATTTTTTCGTTGCAATAAAGATGTCGTTGCCATAAATGGCAATTTAGCTTTATTAGGAGACCTTTTGCACAACAGCAATGTCGTTGCCCAAGAGGTTTTTGGCAACGACTTCCTTGTCGTTGCCAAAAAAATGCTCCTTTTTAGAAACACTATTGTGGTTGCGAAAAAGGCCAGTTTAAAAATTAAAAAAAAAAGAAGAAAACTGAATGCTTTCATTTACTGAGCTATAACAATGCACAATCAATTTCCCATCAAAAATAAAAAAACAATGCAACTAATTACTAATATATTACAAGAAATACGTAAAAGTTAAATTTCATATATTGAATTTGAACATTGTATTTACATCATATATCCACATGATAAATTTTCTCGAATCCTACTAATTACAATACACATTAATTAAACCTCTCCGAGAAACAAGAAATTCATCCCTCTTAAGACCTTCACCCTCCACAACTATATGCCAGAAACTTATAGAGACCAAGCACATGCACTAGCAGCTTCCAACACCTACACAAAACACAAAATTCATATTTAAAAAAATTGAGATTAAAATGAAAGAGATCATAATAACTTAATAAAGAGACAAATATGTAAAGAGACCGAATGGGCGCACCAAGAACACAACTAGCATAAAAGAGCACTACTATGATTAAAAACCAAATTTATGACAACCCACTGCTTTGGCTTAATGTAACTCAAGTCTTGTGATTTTCCTAAGTCTATTGATATTTCGTGATTACAATATGAAGGCAGAGATAACACCAAATGAAATATTGAAGGAGTTCAAGAAGATAGTTGAAACAGAAGAACTACAAACAATGATGTGTAATAAATAGTTCAGAATTCTTACCCTCAGTAAGAGTCCAGCACGCTTCAAGCAAAGTCAGTTTTTGCAGCAAGAAAAGAGTCCCTTGTCACTGGAGTAGGTCACAACTTACAAAGACACAAACACACTATCAGGTCCTGTTATAGCATGGTCTGCAAGTTTGAGAACCATAGCACTATAGCAGAGGAGGGGGGCGATAGCTTATCAGAGACAACATTCAGACCACATATATCACCACAATGCTATAATAAGGTAAATTTTTAGTATATAAAAGGTGACAAAGGATCGGCTTGACAACCTTTTTACCGATTTATTATCTAAAGTTATAAAAGGAGAAGAAACTGGGATCATATTCGTCAAGCATCAAATTCGTCAAGCATCAATACATCACATACCATAATATACTCTGAGAACACTAAATAAGAGGGCACAAGAACAGCCTGCTAGATAAACAGAAAGTGGGCTATATTATTTGCAGTTAGCATAAGAGAGTGAAAGAACAATGAGCGAAAGAGAGCTTGTAGAGGATTGTATTTCATTATTATAAAATACGAAAGAGAGTGAATAATCATTTCTTGTTAGACTTGTCCAAACTGTATTTCATTATTATAGATCAATGTTTCATTTCCAGCAAATTAAGATCACCGGTGATGGCATGTCCAGATGAACCGCAAAGTCTACAATCCACAACTTCTTGATGCGGCTCCTTTGCAATAGAAAAAGTCAGTAACAGGAAACAGAAATGGAAAAAAGAAGAGCAGCAGAGAACAAGGGAGGCACCTGAAGCAGAAGGCAACCCGCAACGAGACCTCTACTCGAAGCCATGATTCCCAGGCTGTACCGGCTGCAACGAAGCAATGCCACCACATCTGCTCATATTAAAGAAAACATCTCAGTCCATTTCTTTTAGTATTACTAGCCCCCTATGCTCACCAGTGCGACATGACAAATAAATTAAATGTAACAGAATTCACCATCTGAACCATGAATTGTCTGATTGACTTGGGTTTGTGAGCTGAAATACTCTGATGAGGTTCCGAAGGCACCAACTATTACATTGCTTTTATCTTGTATTTTAATCATGTAGACTAGTACTTTAATTCTTAAAATCTACTAACTTGTGTGTGCATGTAAAGGTCCATTTTGGGAAAATAGTTGGCAAAGCGCAATGTAGGGTTTCCGTTCTCAATTTCATTATGAACTAACCCTTCTTTCTCATCTCATACTCTATTTATTGCTTTTGTACATATTTGTATTATTATTGTTGCTATCACCATACCTAAGCATTAGCATGTGGAGGATTTTGGCAAGAGCCATTTGAGACCTTATAATATGACTATTAGGTAATAAACTTGACTTTTATGTGCTTAAAAGGAATTTGGGTTGCATGTTTAAACATTGCTAAAGTGATAATATTGCATGTGCATAAGACGAGTAGTATAGATAATTTGCATTAGCTTGTTAATGAATCTTGTTGTTTAGCGTGTTGTATTGATAAATAGAATAAATTGAGCTAGTAGAGGTTAAATTTCGTTCCCGAACTTCACTTTAATTTTTGTTGTACAATTAGCGTTGCCTAAAATCTTGCTTGCTCTTGTCCCATGCGAATTGAACCATGCGATGTCCCATGCGATTGTCCCTTTTCGAGCGAAGCAAGCAAAGTAAAATATTTGTATCTATAATAAATTAAAATTGGTGGCGACTCCTGTTCACATAGCATTCGCATTCAACCCACCTAGCGGGTAGGTGCATGGGTTTGCCTAGTCGAAAGGGATTCATTTCCCCTAGATCAAGGCCCCTGTGTCTACAAGTGGCGACTCCGCTGGGGATGCTAGAGAACGAGACTCGAAGGTCGATATATTCCAATATAACACGCTAAACAAGTTTATCTATATTATATTGTCATCATTTGCATATGCATTCGATGGTATAGAACTCAAACTCCGAGGGCCCTTGACTTCACTAATCGCCGATTTGAGACTATGCACATCACTTGTGTATGCTTCCTTCCCATTGGCAAAGGAAACAACTAACTCTTTCTAATCGCACTAGGACATATAGGTGAAGAAACGAGTTTGATCACGAGAACCTACTAAGAATTGGCCTATATAAACCAACCTATAGCAAACTTAGCACTAAGCCTTTAGGCGTGTCAACCACATTTTTTGCATCCGCATGCTTGACGAGTGTACGTGCTATATTATTTGTGCTAAACTTTCATGTTTTCGTTGTCACAATAACCTCTTAAATGCTTAAACAACTTGTAATGAGTGTCATGATCATCCCAAACGTGTCAAAATTTATGTCAAGTCACCCCTTCATGTGTGTCATTTTCTCCTTGCATGTCTGTCGAGTCTCCCACTTGCATGTCAAGTCCTTCACAATAGGTAGTCGTATTAACCCATGACGAGTCTTTTATGTCAAGTCTAGCATGTCAAACCACGAGTCAAACCAAAATGCGTCAAAGTCATGTCAATCGAGTCGGGTCGTCCGCCCCTCCATATTGACAACGATTCCCCCCTCCCCACGTCACAAGTTATTCCCCCTTGTGTCGAGTCTTTTGTATGGTTGTCATGTCAAATTGTTGGTATGTCCATCCCTGTCCCCGCAACGTACAAGTGTCATTCCCGTTTCCCCACATTAGTTAAGTATCATGCGTCATGCCGCCCATTTGTTATCTCATGAGTCATAAACTTAGTCCAAAGCCCGTGGATGTCTAAGTCATGTGTGCATTATCACGACACTATCACTTGTAAATAACACACGCACGCACTTAGCACACATCTAAATCAAATGTATTCATGCAAAAAAAATTCAAAATGCTTTCAAGCTAAAGACTTTGTGTAGATACCGTATTTTGTACGGGGTATTGCCATGCCTAATGACGAAAATCCCAACCTTATATCCGTCGGATAACTTGATACTCCATTAACATGGGTGCGCCAGTGCTTGAGAAATAAATTGAAGTCGATTCCTAAACCCGATCAATTATTAATTGTCATTTGGATTGTTAATAATATCATAGCCCGTTCCGATTAATTAGTATTACCCCAATGGCCTAATTATTAATTAATTAGTCTATTCAAATCAGTCCTCAAAATAAGCCCAATCCATTAGCCTTTTCCCTTTTAATATTTAATCATTTAAATATTGTATTTAATTATGTAATTATATATTTAATTAAATGTTGCTTGGCGAAGGGTTAATCTCTTCCTTTCCTAATATTCCCGGAATATTTAGAGCCTAATACGAGTTAATCAATTGCCTAAAATATAATTAGCAATATTCCGTATAAACAGAAAAAGGAAAACAAAACCCTGTCGAAATCCAC
>ONZK01004255.1:0-10079 GCA_900322385.1 Pharnaceum exiguum
ATAAAAAAAAGAAAAAAAAAACTCAGTGACTGAAAGGTAAGAGTTCTAAAGTTTCGAAGTCTTTATTTGCTGTAAAGCTTTATTAAACTATGAGAAATCAACATCAATGAGATCAATCAAAGTACGAGAGAGCTTTGGAGAGCGTAGGGAAAAAGTGCCAAATTAGAGCAGAGGAATTCTTCTATTCTCAAAGGTGATAACTTAAGCAAAACTTACTTTTGTGTTATTGTCCAAGCTTCTGTCCAGCTCAAACCTTTAATGTCTATCAAAATCCGTAAAAGTTCAGGAATGCAGAGAGTGGGATGTGTGTCATTCATCTGCACCGCAACCTTTCCAGGGAAATTTTCCCAGTTTACAGGATGGCCTGATCTCTTCTCAAAGCGGGCAATTATATCCTGGAGAGAAGCAGAGCACAATGTGTATTGCTGCTTCAGTCTTAGAGTCTTTCCTTCTATTGAATCATCACCAGGGTACAGGATATAGCATATCTGGTAGGAAAAGATGCCAGAGATAGTCATTATCAGAACTTTGAGGCATGTCATGTAATTACTACAGATATACAAACACCACTTCCACAAGTTTTTTAAAGTTTCTTGCAGATTATGTCACTTGTGTATTTAAATGTCTGCAGTACAGATTGCAATATTGCATATTTTGGTTCATTACTTGACTGATCCATTTCTTCAAAGACCTGAAGTTAGTTTGTCCAAAGTCTAAACCAGTGCAGAAACTTCAAGGCTTATATTTGAATGAAGAAAACCTGCTACTCAAAACAAGTAGAAATAAACTCATGAAGGCTGATGTAATAGAATTCTGAGTACATTCCTGACCTTCTCTGCATTCGTAAGAGCCTCCGATGCTCTTGAGTGATCGCCATCATTAAAAGCACTTAGATTAAAAACTTCTGATGGAACCTTTGTAGACCATAAACGAAGGTTGATGGTGGTTTTAGTTTTATATCCTGGAATCGGAACATCATATGCTACAGCTTTTACATTTTCTCCTCCTGTCCATTCTTTTGACCCATCTGGTCGGGTAATGACTTCACCATAGAATTTCACTGGATGCGAGATGTCATTTCTGACAATTTCCCAGGGGTTACCCAACTGCCAGCAGATGCGTAAATTAGATGTGTACAGAAAACATGGCTGGGAATTACAGTAAAAAGAGAAATCAAAAGAACACAAATAGAATTTTCAGATACGGTTGACACTATATAGGCAATCCTACCTCAAGCCAATTTTCAGCAACCTCTTCTTGACCGTCCTTTGTAATAAATTGCTTGAAAAGGCCATACTTATATCTCAGTCCATAACCCCATGCAGGGTAATTGAGAGTAGCCAGAGAATCCAAAAAGCAAGAAGCAAGCCGACCAAGTCCCCCATTTCCTAATGCAGGATCTGGCTCCTATGCATTGTAATCGCAATACCAGAAACATTATAAGAAGTTATTACATCCACCTAAGCATGAATTTTCCCATATTTTGTAGTTCAATGGTGGTGCTTAGGAGGTTTCTTCAAAACAATTTCTGTAAATACTCGTTTTAACTTTACTTGACACTGATGGTAATAGTTAATCACTATCTTAGAGGTCTTTCAAAATATGCATATGATCACTTGATTCGACCAAATGCTTCAAAGTAACTTTTGACTTTAGTGCAAGCTAGCTGACATTTCAGGAGGCTAAATTCTCAGTAGTGCCAAGTAAGAACATTAGAGCAGATTTGTAACCTGATCAGCAACAGCTTCAAGGTTGTATCCGAGGTTTCTCAAAGCCTCTGCATATGCCCCGGATAGCTCCAGATTCCCAATTGCATTTAACAGAGCTCTGCCCTAAACTACCACAGACATATAGCAGAGGTTAATGGCTGATCAGAAATAAACGAAAATTGACACTCATTCTTCACAAGTAACTAGGGAAAGCAAGTGAAACCTGTAGAAATTCCATGGATAGATAATAAGCTTGCTTAACATTAGTCTTCTCATAGTATTCATATGTAGCATTCCAATTTTTAATGAGAAGATCCCGAACACTTTCTGCAGTGGCAACATATGCCTTCGGTAGCTCAAAATTATCTGGAGCAAAGGAAGGTGTAAACTCTGCATGATACTTGATGCTCTCCGCGATTGATCCAGGATCAGGTGCCAAAGATTTAGCTGAACCATTCAACCCTTGAGCGACGCAAAAGAATCAAAGATTAACAGAGTAGCCATAATTGGTTCAACATTTAGATTGCCAACAAGCTGATCACCTAATCATATTACTCAAGTTATCAAGTATATCGCATACAATATCAAAGCTAAATTTGAAGCTCCAACTTCTGAAACAGTAAAAAGTCTAATGATTTTCTCTACTAAGGACATAACTTATACATTATTACTACAACAATTAATCAAATTTGGAAGATTGCGCGAGGGACAATAAAGAAGAACAGCTTTTTCTTATATATCAGAATTTGTAAGCTTAAAAAGAGAAACCCCCCACCACCCAAAAAAAAAAGAATTTATTTGCTGGAAACCCATTAATTAACCTATTCTCTTGAATCTGTTCTCAATTCATCATTCCTTTACCATCATAAAGTTAATACTTCAGATTGTGTGAACATAGAGCGGCAAGACTTGCAAACTATATAAAAGCCTAGAGGGGTAGTCCGCCTATAGCCAATTGGGTTTAGGATTGAACCCCTCTAGGTCTATTGTGGTCTATCTCTCCTTTCAAAATTGTTGTCGGGCGGCTGAAGTGGGCAACCCAAATTTATCAAATTGTCATTTTGGTGGGATGTGTCTATGTGATGATCAGGACACAAATCACAACCAACCTAGGATGAATTGCTCTAAACCATCTACTACATAGAAGTCCTCTAGTCTAACTTGCAGATATAACATTAGTGCATTTTGGGTACACTTGAGTGTTTTATTGGAGATGAATTTAGAAAAATCTAGAATAACCTAGATTAGAATGTCCTATGTCAACTTCAACCTACTTACCTATGTTTAGCATTGTATTCACTATTTGTGTAGCTAACTCCCATAGTACTTAGCTTACCACCACCACAATTTTCTCTCTACATCATTGTACCACCATCTCACATATATATCAATATGAAAATTTCTCTTCAACATGTTTGTGCCTTTTGGGTGACTTCATACATTGATACTACTGAGTGACTTATTAGGGGTGACTTCAATTGTATAGACTGAAATTAACAAATGTTCTTTCAACTTGCACATTGTACAATTCTAATAATATCGAGAACAAGTATATATGCTCAATGCTCCGTCCAAAACTAATAAAACTAAACGAAACAGTGGACAACTAATTCTGAACGGAAGGAGTAGCATAAAGGTTAGTAGGTTACCTTGGTCTTTAGTGTCTGTCTCCTTTAATTTGGAGTCTTCACTCACAACATTTCTAACAAAAAGTCTTCTTCGAGGAGAGTGGTTGAGTGGCAACTGAGACTTGAGGTTCATACTCTTGTTTTCAAAACCAAAGCTGGTAAGCATTGGCAATGTAACAATTGAGATACTACATTGTACTGAATTTGCTGCTGCCATTGTTGAAGACAGTAGAGAGAGAGAGAAGTTGTTGTGTGAGTGTAGTAGCAGCTTGCAGGTTGCAACAGAATTAAGAACTACAGAAGAGAAGAGGAGAGAAAATTATCTCCTCTATAATCAAAGTGTGTGTCAGTGTGAGTTTGAGTAAATGTTGGTGGGTTGTGACCTGTGATGAGTGGGGAATGTATGTACGTATGACAATGTGGAAAATGCGCACATTTTTGCGTTGCCTGGTCGTTACTTTTCTCTGTTTCTTTATGCAATGTTGATGCTTTGTCAATTGGCAGCTGCCATATGCTCCCGCCATGTATAGTAACCAATTTCACCTTAGTCAGTCATTCTACTAATCTACTCATATCCAGCTATGTGTTTTCTCTTTTTTCGAATTTTCTCATTCTAGTTCAATTATGCTTTGCCTTAAGTAATCAAGCTCAACTTTGGTTTATTACGATTCACATTATTTTTATAAGTCTGATCAAACATAATTCTTATGATCAGTCAGTCATGAGAGCTCTTGTATAAAAGTGAAGTACAATAAGTTCATAATCATATTTTGTTGGTGATAAATAATAATCGATGAAAAATCTGAAACAGGTACAACAACAACAATCGAGGGTTAATCCCCATTTAATGGGGGTCCTCGGGGTAAAGATGTACGCAACCATACCCCAAAACATAGAGATTGTTTCCGAGATTGACCCATTAATGCATTGAATTATTGACTTTCAAGTATTTCACCAAAAATAAGAAGTATCAAAAATCTGAAATAGATATTTTGACAAAAATAATGACTGGATGGAATGGACCATTTTCTATTTACGTCACATGTTCATGCTAGATATTTTGGCAAATTGCTAGGAGGGGAGCTTTCAGAATATATATTTTTGTATTTTGAGAAAGAGGATGCCCTTTAAAAGGGAACATACTACATATGTTTCTTTGTCGTTTTCTATTAGTTCAATTTTTGTTTTTTTGTATCGATCGATTTTGATCAAGAAGCACCCTTTCTTCAATCTAATCCTAATTAATTTGAAACATCTAGAGCTAAAATCCTAATTAATTTGTTCTAAAAAAATCCTAATTAATTTGAAAAATACTCATCAATTGAGAGAATCATGGAGATAGTTGTAGACGTGTAGTTTATACAATGGAGCAAGGATGCACAGTTAGAAACCCAATTGAATTGTCGTCATTAACCAACAATACATGAGAGACAGCACAATGTGCTAATTATTTTTTTTACTATTAATCAACAATTTACATTATAAAAATTGCTAACTATTACCAAACAATTCAGATCTTTAAAGTCCCCGTTCTGTACAGCTGAACTTTACCGAACTGAACTGAACTGAATGGAGCTGAACTGAACTGAACTGAACTGAGCTTAACTTAACTTAATGAACTTAAGTCAACTTAACTCAACTCAACTTTAACTTAACTTAACTTTAACTTAATTTAACTTAACTTAACTCAACTCAAATCAACTCAAATCAACTTTAACTTAACTTAACTTAATTAACTTAATTAAGTCAACTTAATTCAACTCAACTTTAACTTAAATTAATTTAACTTAACTTAACTTAAACTTAAACTTAAACTTAAACTTAACTTAACTTAACTTAACTTAACTTAACTTAACTTAACTTAACTTAAACTTAAACTTACATTAACTTAACTTAACTTAACTTAACTTAACTTAGTTAACTAAAAAATGTAACTTTTTTTAGATATATCTAAATATATTTATTTATTTCTTTGCTTATTTATTTATTTATTTTGTATGTGATTATATAATGTTAAAATAACAACAAACACAACATAAAATGAGGGAAATTAATTTATTTGTAATCAACCCTAACCTAACTTAACGTTATGTAACGTAATTTAGTGCAACGTAACTTAACTTAACTTAACTACACTAAACTAAACTAAACTTAACTAAACTTAACTTAACTTAATTTAACTTAACTTAACTTAACTTAACTTAACTTAACTTAACTTAACTTAACTGAACCGAAGTGAACTGAACTGAACTGTATGGAGCTGAACTGAACTAAAGTAAACTGAACTGAATGGAACTAAACTGAACTGAAGTTGAAAAGAACAGGGCCAAACTGCTAACGGCTAGTCAAACCTACTAAGGCTATGTTTTGTTCAGCTGGTTGAAAGCTTAACTGTACTGAACTTAATTGGAAAAAACTGAACTGAACTTAATGGAAAAAAACTGAACTGAACTGAACTTAACTGGAAAAAACCGAACTTAACTGAACTGGAAAGAATTATAGTGTAATTATAACTAAACAATTAATTAGATAAAACTGAACTGAACTGGAAAAAGCTGAACTTAAATGGAACAAATTGCACTGAACTGAACTTCACTAAACTTAACTAAACTGTAACATTTAAGTTGAACAAAAACAGAGCCTAACTGCTAACTACCAACTGCTCATCATTTCTCCCAAACAAAGCCTAATTGTGATTTTTTGTTAAAAACAATTTAAAATATTTTTACAAATCCGGAAATTTTGATATTTCACCACGAACTCAAACTCACCCACGCGAATTGACACATCTAGGCGCGATGGACAGTGGACTCGAGGCCTACCGGGCTAGGTACCAGTAACACCCTACAAGTACTTTTTTTGATATTGCATACCAACCTACTGTTCACATGGACTATCCATGTTGGGTAAGGTTGGCCCAAAATATAAATGAACAACGGTCGAAAATGTCAAACAGAAACAAATGGGTGAAGAAGTGGAAAGGCGTTAGGTGTAAGTCGCTCTGTTTTTCCGCGGAACCTCTGAAACCTTTTCTTCATTCTCTAATCTCTCTGTATTCCTTTCTCTCTCCCACGACCATCACGACCCACGTCTTCCTTTGTTTCTTCTAACATTTGTTTGAAAGTTCATGGGAGAATATTCATTTCAATGTTAAAACAAATATATACTAGAAGTTGAATAACTAACTCTTTCAAAGAAAGTCTTTTTTTGGACTTTCTTTCTCTAACATTAACATAACAAATATCCATCTTTGAATTTCCCACCATTATCCCAGGTACCATTTTCATTTTCTTTTCATATTCTTAAATTATTGTTTTATTTCATTTTGAGGTTTTTTTTTTCTTGAATGCTGGAAGATTGATGAAAAGGAAGCAAATTTATTAAAAGTAATTTGTGAGTATTGTAAATTTATCATTCTTGATGCATAATATTGTATAAGTAATTAAAAAAAGGTAAAAAATGTGACAATTTTTGTGAAATGTATGAATGGTCATTGTAGAAGTCATTTCTTTTTCCTTTTTCTTCTGAATAGTTTACTTCTTTATCCTGCATGCTAAAATTTGCTGTAAGTCGTTTCTGGGTATTGTGTTAATCCTTACATATTGTTGCTTTTGTAAATGTTGAAATATAAGCAGAATCAACTTCCTTCTTTTCCCTTTTTTTAATTCCAAATATTTGTTTATTCATTGATAATCATGCATATCATTCTGATTTTTGACAATGATCATGGTTTAATCCCCTAATTAATGCTTGGCATATGAATGTCAATGTCAGGGATTCTACTATTGTAGAATAACTTTAACAAAATACAGATAAAGTCAGAGAAATACATAACAGCAACTTGTCAAAATGTTTGGGTTTAAGAAAAAAACTACATCAACAACAACAAGCCCTGCACATCCAGAGTCAGAACCAGGTCTTACAGCAGCAAGGCGAACCTCTTCGGAGCCAATTCTGCTTGGCATTGATGGAGACAATGATAGGAAGTACACTGGCCCAACCAAGGAACAGAAGAATAGGTACAAGAATGATTTTCGAGACTCGGGTGGGATGGAGCAGCAGTCAGTCCAGGAGCTTGAGAATTACGCTGTGCACAAGTCTGAGGAGACGACTAGCACCGTCAATAGTTGCTTGAGGATTGCAGAGGAGATGAGGGAAGATGCTACCAGGACACTTGAGACTTTGCACCAGCAAGGTGAACAGATTAATAGGACACATCATATGGCTGTTAGCATTGATCAGGATTTGAGTAAGGTTTGTCTTGGTGGTGATAGATCATTCTTGATATATTTGGTTTGATAGCACTAATGAGATTTGAATGATATTGAACCTTTTAATTTGGTGGATATATGGTTAGCTAACTTAGCTTGTTAATTGCTGATCTTTCGGATTGGCATAGAAAGATTAAGTATACAGAACATGGATTCTTTTCTCCATGATGGAAAATTTTCTTGTTGCTTGAAGGACCTGTTACGTTGGGCATTTACGCGCTGCCAGAACATATGTAATTATAGGTTTACTGAATGATGATTTAGTTCTAGGTTTTCTGTTTGATTTAATCTATTAGAGCATATTGTGGTACATAAGGAAAACAAGGTGTTTTTTGTGCTGGAGGATGGTACATTTGATAAACTAGATGCATAATACTTATGCAACCTCATCTAAAAATTCAGGTTAATCTGCGGCCTTAGGTAAGTTGCTGAGTGCTTGGACTTGATGTAGTAGCTTTAATTTAAGCAGTGACTATCAGTGTTTGTTACTTTCATCCCTTTAGTATCTTAGCTAAGCTATGTGTTGGTGATGCATGCATACACATGTATTATACTTTCACAAAATTTGTACTATCAGAAAGTGGCTCATGCTTGCTATACACTTCACATCATTCCAAATGTCAAATCTCCTTGTTTTTTTTTCTTTATTTACTTTTTGTAAGGGTCGAAATCCTTGTTAGTTCTGACATCTTGGATGATTTTGGAACAATGTGTTTAGGGGGAAAAGCTGTTAAATAGTCTCGGTGGAATGTTTTCTAAACCTTGGAAGCCAAAGAAGGCGCACAAAATTCAAGGACCAAAATCCACACCAGGTCCTGTTCTCCTTCAACAAGCTAATTTGCTGTATAGTGTTTCACATTGCTGATATCACTCTGGAATTGCATAGTGCAAGTTCTGAACATCGATTGCAGGCAACATTTTGAGCTCATAAGGATACTTCTTCATGAATTTGCAGATGAGCCAGCGAAAAAGGCGACAAAAGAGCAGAAAGATAAATTGATGGCTCCTTTGCCAAAAGGGAAGACAGCTGGGAAAACTCAGTCGTCTGAACCAGCCACTGCAATGCAGAGAGTTGAGGTATGTGCAGAGTTCTAATGTTAGTATCTGATATGCCATTGTGAGTAAAATGATTAGATCTTGATGGACCTTTTACCTTGTGTTTTTCCGAACCAGTTGGAGAAGCAAAAGCAGGACGACGGACTTGATGATATAAGCAATATATTGGGTGATCTAAAGGGCATGGCTAGTGAAATGGGTTCTGAACTTGAAAAGTATGTTTTCTTTTCGCAATTTTCAAATAAATTCTGCTTATTTTTCCATCCAGGGCTCTCAACTGAAGTAAGACTGTAAGAGCTCAACTAGTCCCATCTCCCTTCTCGGGCTGGCCTAAGGGTTAATAGGCTGAATATTGGAGAGGAGCTGGGAGGAGGAGATAAACCTCCCTACTCCCTTCCAATGTTCCGGCAATTGAACCCTGGTCTTCGGTATGGAAACCAAGTTTGATTACCACTAGACCAACAAACGACTATTACAAAACTTACAGCACAGCTACAGAAAATAGTTTCTTGATCATGTCAGAGATGCATACCTCACATCTTCACCTTGAGTCATGTTTGCTCTAATTCTCTTTAACTTAATTTTATTGTAATGTATGAAATATGCAGGCAAAACAAGGATCTTGACCACCTGGGCGATGATGTTGACGAGTTGAACTCTAGGATGAAAGGAGCAAACCAGCGTGCTCGCCATTTACTGAAGTGATGAACACAAGAAACTGCAGTTTTGATCCCATTTGTAACTGAATTTCACTATGGTCTATGTAGCTGTTCTATAGTTGTAGGTACTGTAATTAGCATCGATTCTTTCATTCTATATATCAAAAGTTTCTGTAGTTCTCATTTAGATCGCACTTTATGTGTGTACACACCACATTACAAAGCAAAATTAAAAAGACTTCAAAACCATTTACTAATTTGACGGTTCCTATAGAGCTCTGTATATAAACTTTTATTCTATACTAGCAAAAGATCTTCTTTCTTTTTCTTTTGTTTTCCCTTTAGTTTTAATAGTGGAGTAGGAAATGACGAAGAGTGTACTCAGGAGGGCATAGTTTAAATTTGTACATAGCCAATTAGCCATCATTGATTTCTTTTAGCAATACAAATATTTGTTTAAATGCACTTTTTAAAAGATACAAATGCCTTTCCTATGCTCGGGGCGTTGGGGCTCAATTGGTATAACACTCCACGGTACATTTCAAGTGTTAAAAAAAAGAAAAAAAGCTCTCCAATAAGATTCACTAATTGATCACTAATTCAGATTTTCTTTTAGAATTAGTGATGGTTGAAATGTGTTTTTTTTTTGGTAATAAGGGGGGCTTAAAGCCCTATTGTATTATTTCATCAGAGATTACAATCATTGACCTCGGACATGTTAATCATGTCGGAGACTAGTAAGGACATCATGGGGGG
>ONZK01004255.1:10443-31292 GCA_900322385.1 Pharnaceum exiguum
GACAAACTTGATTCAGTTTGGCTTAGGCTTGACTTGGCAAGCCAGTCCGCAGCCATGTTACCCTCTCTATGTGTATGTACACAGATTGCTTGCCATCCTGGTGCTCTGAGCAGATCTTGGCATTGCTTGATGAGGAAGTAGTAGGGACTGGTGTTTGGGGTACCCTCATTGATCATCTTGACTGCTACCTGGGAGTCAAGTTCAAGAATTAGTTTCTCCGGCAAGATCAGGTATAAGTAGGATTTGAAAAAAAAAAAATTCGAACTCATACTGAATACACCATTTATTACAAGTAATGTTTAAGAATTGATAATTTGTCTCTTCGCTTTTAGGAGGGTGAACTTTGATTACTTTTTGACTACATTCTTTCTAAGGAATGTTCAATTTTTTTTAGTAATGAGGCGTATAAGCCGTGTATCGACATCTCAATTATTTCTTACCAAAAAAAGAAGAAGCTGTGGGAGTGTTTTAGATGGAACAGATACGTGACACCCTTGAAATTCTTTCAATCCTTTTCCAACTCCAAGTCCTCAATTTGAAGTTCTGTCAAAAGAAGGGGCTTTGTTTTTTGTCTGCTGATCTGAGACTCTGACACAATCCCTTTCCTCAAATTCCACAATGGCTGAAGGTATTAGACTATTAGTTATCCCTTTATTATTTGTTGTTAAAAAAAAACCCCTCTTCGTAGTGTACATTCAGTAGTACCTCGTGGACTTGGTCTGCACTTGTTTTGTTTTGTTGTGTTTATTTTATTTTTCTTTTTGACCAATATATGCTGTATTTCTTTTATCTAATGATGAAACTCATCGTGCGAAAAGTTCTAATTTCTTACTTGTTGTTTCTATGCACGGCGTAGACACATTGCATTGTGGTAGTTTAATTGTATCTTTTGCAAAAATGTTACGATAACATGAAGCCATAAGTGATTCAATATATTCTATGTAAAATCATTCATTTAATTTGTTAATTTGGTTACATTATTACGAGAATGAAGTAATGCCGTGTTCATACATATACAATTGTATGAGATGTTACAGATGTATATGCTTTGTTTTAAAGACAACATGATTCGGATATGCAAAAACAGTTTTTGTTGCTGTATCTGTTTGTGTGGAAACAGCAGACGTACAATCCGAGCGCATTTGAACCTTCTGCATTCGTATGTTTTTTTTTGGGTGCGATTTGCCAACATAACTACCTAATTAGGCACAGCTTCTACCGTTTTGAGGATAGGATAGTTTGTTTGATATTTCTACGTTTTGGTAAATGTTCCCTTCATTTGTATTTTTCCCTGTTTGCTGTTATGTTGTGCAGGGTGCTCAAATAAGAGTGAAGATGTTCATGATCTTGAAAAACCTCTTCTTTATATTGTGAAGGCGAAAGGATGTGATACTGTAACTCCTTATGCAAATGCTGGTCCTTTCGGCCGTCTGTTTTTCTCCTGGATTAGTCCTTTAATATCTTTGGGCTCTGGGAAGAAAACCTTAGACTTGGAGGACATTCCTCAGCTTGGTACTAACAACAGTGTATTTGGAGCATTTCCAGTGTTTCGAAAGTGGCTTCTTTCGTTGTCAGTTGCAAATGATAACCACAGTACATCTACTCGTAGAGTTGCTACCACCAAGTTTCTGCTGGCGAAAGCATTGTTCTTGTCAGCTAGGAAAGAAATCCTGTGGACGGCTTTGATGGAGATAATATTCGTAGTAGCTCAGAATGTTGGCCCCTATTTAATTGACAGTTTTGTTCAGTGCCTTGAAGGGGGAGAGAAGTTAAGGAATCAGGGTTATGTTCTTGCTTCAGCCTTTACTATTGCAAGTCTTCTTGAGGTCTTTGTACGAAAACACATGATATTTAGGTTGCAGCAAGTCGGAATCAGACTCCGTGGAGCGACAACAGTCATGATCTATGAGAAGAGTTTGACCCTTCCCTCACAATCAACAAATGTACAAGGTGATCAGGCAAGTGGTAGTGGAGGACAATTGATCAATGCTGTGGCTGTTGATGTTGAGACAATCAATAGTTTCATCTGGTACATGCATGATACTTGGTCAGTCTTCTTGCGAGTTGCCTTTGCATTGCTCATATTGTACAAGAATCTAGGACTCGTGGCTTCAGTTGCTGCTTTTACTGTCACATCATGTCTCATGTTAGCTAACTCTCTTTTTGCCAAGCGGCAAGAAAGGTTTCAGAAAAAGTTAATGGAATCCAAAGATAATAGAATGAAAATGACTATGGAGACATTACGAAACATGAAAATCCTAAAGCTTCAGGGATGGGAGATGAGCTTTTTGTCGAAGATTCTTCAACTCAGAAAAATGGAGATGCAATGGTTGAAGAAATTCTTATATAGTTCAGTTATTGTGACCTTTTTGATAGCAGTTTCTCCAGTGGTTGTGGCCATGGTCACTTTTGGTTCTTGTGTAGCTATGAGTGTACCACTCGAAGCAGGGAAGATCTTGTCAGCACTTGCCGCCATTTGGGCTCTTCAGTCGCCACTGTTTCTCCTCCCCGAAACAATATCTATGCTCATAGAATTTAAAGTCTCCCTTGGGAGAATTGCTTCTTTTCTTTCCCTTGATGAAATCCAACAAGATGTTCTACTGAAGCTCCAATCAGGTAGTTCCAATATGGCAATTGAGATTGATGATGGAAATTTCACTTGGTGTAGTAGTCCCTTGAGTCTCACTGCTACATTGAAGGACATAAACTTCAAAGTGTCTCACGGAATGAGGGTTGCCATATGTGGAGCTGTTGGTTCGGGTAAGTCAAGCATGCTTTCCTGCATTTTGGGAGAACTGCCTAAGAAATCAGGTTCAATCAAGTTGTGTGGGACGAAGGCCTATGTTCCACAATCAGCATGGATACAGAGTGGTTCAATCAAGGACAACATACTGTTTGGGAAAGAAATGGACTCAGAACGATATGATAAGATACTTGAAGCGTGTTGTCTGAAAAAGGACCTTGAGGTCTTGCCATTCAGTGATCAAACAGTTATTGGAGAAAGAGGTATTAATCTAAGTGGGGGACAGAAGCAAAGAGTACAAATAGCGCGGGCTCTTTACAATGATGCAGATATCTTTTTATTTGATGATCCTTTCAGTGCTCTAGATGCTCATACAAGCTCTCACATTTTCAAGGTAACTTATGTGTACTAGACGGAAGCTTTACTTACTGCTAAACAAAATTTCCATTTCCAAATGAAGATAAATAAAAAAATCACTTACAAAGACTGTCTTTTGATTTTGACTAACAGGAAGTTCTGCTGGGGCTCTTGAATGGAAAGACTGTTGTTTATGTTACTCATCAAGTTGAGTTCTTAAACGCTGCTGATCAGATTGTGGTGAGTAGAAAACTGCTGTCTGGTTTTTATTGTTTGTTTCTTTTATAAGCTTCATAAGTGCTTCTTTGAGGGTCTTTTTGTGATCACCTAACTCATGATCTTCATTTTGAGCATCTTGTTTTCATGTTTCCCTCATATTCTTATCAGGTCATGAAGGACGGAAAGATAGCACAGGCTGGGAAGTTTGATGACATTCTTGTTCCAGGATCTGATTTTATGGAACTTGTAGGAGCACAAAATGAAGCCTTGTCTGCCATAGATTGTAACAGGGCTCTGCCAGATTCAGCAGATGATGATGGTCTTACTAAGATCATGCAGCCAGATGAAGCTACCAAAGGACCGCAGAAAAGTGCTGCTGATAGTTCCACACCAGAAGCACAACTCATAGAAGAGGAAGTAAGAGAGAAAGGCGGTGTTGGGTTTTCGATCTACTGGAAATTCATAACTGCTACCTATGCAGGAGCTTTGGTTTTCCTAGCATTACTCTTCCACGTTCTCTCAGAGGCTTTTGAGGTAGGAAGGAACTATTGGTTGGCAGCGGCAGCTCCTGTGTCAAAGGATGTCAGACCAGTTGGCGAATCTACCCTAGTCGTCTTTGTGTCCCTGGCCAGCGGTTCTATTTTGTTTTCCCTTGCCATTGACCTGCTTCTTGCAACAAATGTATACAAAACGGCTGCAACACTTTTCAATGAGATGCTACACAGTATTTTCCGTGCTCCTATGTCTTTCTTTGATGCTACTCCAAGTGGAAGGATTCTCAACAGGGTAAGTGTCGAAAATCTGCATAACTTTGGACATCAAAAGGACGAAAATAGATAATCATAAATAAGTTTTGAAATTGCTGCATCTGTAGTCCCTTCATGCTTTTCGTTTTGTCTAATTTAATGTTTGATTTACATCTTCTCCTTTAGTGTTCCAAAGATCAAACTGCTGTCGAGACTAAAATTCCATCTGTCCTAGAGGGTGTAGCCTCATGTGCCATTGAACTTTTCGGAACCATGGCTGTTATGGCTATGGTATCATGGCAAGTTCTGCTCATTTTCATCCCGATGGTCTTCGCTTCCGTTTGGTATCAGGTTTGTGTTATTATCTCAAAAAGTAAAGTCTTCATTGCAATAGCTGGTGATTATGAGCAATGCGGCAATGGGGCTCTTCAGATCAACAAGCATAAAATGGAATGTCTTCAAACAAAATTGTTGTCTTTCTTTCCTTTTTTTTTACTTGTTGCGTTCCTTTGACTTAAAAAGGCTGTAGCTGTTAGCTGAAACTTAATACCGAAGATTGTTACCAAAAGAACAGAAACCAGCACCAAAAAAAACCCTACTGATCAGTGTACTAGGCTAGTACTGCACTGTACATGTTTTCTTTCTTTTCTTGTCTTTTTTTCCTATTCTGGCAGCTGTGAAATACTCTGACTCTATATGCTATGCAATGTATGTTTAAGCACTGACAAATTCTTTGATCCCGTGCGGATATCTGCAGCGATATTACATACCTTCATCAAGAGAATTGACGCGACTGGCTGGTGTATGTCAGGCGCCTGTTATTCAATATTTTTCTGAAACAATTTCAGGAATAACAACTATTAGGAGCTTCGGTCAAGAGTCGAGATTCCAAGCAACTTATATGAAACTAGTTGATTCATACTCGCGACCTGAATTTCACGTTGCAGCAGCGATGAAGTGGTTAATCATACGACTGGATATGTTCTCTTGCACAACATTTGCTTGCCTTTTGGTTCTTTCGGTGTACTTTTCAGAAAGGGTTGATCCTGGTATGTTCAATTTTGTGCGATCAGCTCATGGTCTTTGCTTCTTGAATGAATTTATTGTCTCAACCTCTTCTGATTTTCTTCATTTGCTTTTCACATACAGCCATTGCAGGGTTAGCAGTGATGTACGGCCTCATGCTTAAAAATAGATTGGCTGGGTTTATATGGTGTTTAAGCAACTCAGAAAACAAGATCATATCTGTAGAGAGAATTCTTCAGTACATGTCCATCCCAAGTGAGGCTCCTCTTATAGTAGAACCAAACAGACCAGCTTGTTCTTGGCCCTCGCAAGGTGAAATCGAACTTCATGGCTTGCAGGTCCGGTATGCTCCACATTTGCCACTTGTTCTCAATGGAGTGACTTGTACTTTTCCGGGAGGAATGAAAACCGGTATTGTTGGAAGAACAGGCAGTGGTAAATCAACTCTCATACAGGCACTCTTTCGGATAGTAGAACCTACAGCTGGTCGAATTGTGATTGATGGCATTGACATATCATCCATTGGACTCCAAGATTTAAGGTCTAGATTAAGCATTATTCCACAGGATCCAACCATGTTTCAAGGAACCATACGATGCAACTTAGATCCTCTTGAACAGTACAGTGACCAACAAATTTGGGAGGTTAGTGTGCTTGCATTTAGACTAAAAAGAAAAATTCACCTGAGATTGTATCATATTTGAGGGTCTGATATGTCTGTTTTATGGAACTATCAGATTATGTAGAAATGCTAGTGACTATATAAAATCAACAGTGACCCTGTATCACAATGTTTTATTTTTGCAGGTGCTGGATAAGTGCCAACTAGGAGATGAAGTAAGAAAAATGGAGAAAAAGCTGGATTCTCATGGTGTGTCTAAATTTCACACCTTTTTTTAACTTTTTAATTTCCTCCTTATTCTTCCTATGTATACACATTTTATTTACTCCATGGTTTTTTGTTGTCATGCTTACAGTTAGTGAGAATGGAGAGAATTGGAGCATGGGTCAAAGACAATTAGTGTGTCTTGGTCGTGTACTTCTGAAGAAAAGCAAGGTGTTGGTACTTGATGAAGCTACTGCCTCAGTTGACACAGCTACTGATAATCAAATCCAGCAAACACTGAAACACCACTTTTCTCATTGTACGCTCATCATCATTGCACATCGCATTACTTCAGTTCTTGATAGCGACATGGTGTTGGTTCTCAATCAAGGTACGTAATTTGCATTCTTCTATTGTACACTTCTATCATTCTATGAGTATATATGCTTCATACTACCTTACTAAGTACGTATATAACATTTATCTTTTGCCCCTACTGTTGATTATATATTGATGGAAACTCTTTTGTAGGGCGTATTGAGGAATATGATTCACCTCGCAAGTTGTTACGAAACAAGTCATCTTCATTCTCACAGCTTGTGGCAGAGTATTCTAGGAGGTCCTCGGAGTACAGAGCATTTGAAGTTCAAGGAGAGGAGCCTATTTAGATCAATAGAATTTAGCTAGGTAACTCCAAATTGTGTATACACTGACTCACAATATACTGTAGACTGTGGTACGCAGAACTGCATAAGTCAGCAATCAGTCCTCAATACTCACCTCAATACTCAGGTGACAAAAAAGTGTAAATTCCCATAGGATGCAGTGTTACTAGCTATCATTGTTTCATTTTGATATGCATATACGGAGTAGCACTTTGGTGGCCAAAAACTTTTATTATTGTTTTTAAAACTTGTGTACAATGATGTAACATTCATTCCGTGAAAACCTACAATTAACATCCACTTTTTCTAATTCGGATTATAACCCTGATCTCTATTGTGGAAAATAGGATCGAAGACCACTAGACTAAACATAACCTTTAATTTTCTTTTTGGTGGTACTTAGACTAATGTTAAGCAATAGAGAATTTTTTTCTTATTCCCTCCAAATCTACAATCCACTTTTAATCATGTTACATAAATGTTAGTGTAGTTTACTAAAATAAAGATATCATTCTAAAAACCATAAAATAACAATACATTCAATGTTGCTTGCCATCTTTTTCTCCAATGGCACCTCACCACACCGATATTGAAAAGTAGATCTTCAATCTGGTTGGTCAGTCGGATTTTGAGTTCGATCGCTCCAAATTCTTTTCTTTTTTTTTCGCTTTCGCTCATTTTGTGTTTGACATTTCGTGTCGGATTTAACCCAACGAGATTTTACATTTTGTTTTTTTCGATAAAAATAGTATTTTATTAAAATATAAATATTACTATAACTTTTTATAATAAAAATATTATTATTTTATTATATGAATAATAATAATAATAATAATTGTACAATGTACATGCATAATAGTTTCAAAAAATCAAACCAACAACCAATTCAATTTTATTCACTCCCAAACAACTCTCAACCATTCATTCTTTTTCTAGGTGCTTGAGAATTTGTTTAAACTTCCATATTAAATTTTATACTAAAAGTCAACCACACCTCCTAATATTTACTAATAATGAATAACAAAAAAATGTCAATTTCCATAGTAAATTTTTTGAAGGCTTATTCTAAAAATTTAGAAATTTTAAGCAATTCAATTCATTGTTTTCAAAATATACTATAATCTCAATTTTTTTAATGGACATTTTCAATGTCAATCTTATATTATGATAATATGATCATCTCTCATAGAATATTCCATCCATCTTCAATCCATATACCCTTTCCCATCAAAAAACAAACAAAAAAAACCCTTTGCTCAATTTACAAGAAATCAATCAATCATCATTCACCAAATCACCACTCACCTCCATTTCCAAACTCCCACCACCATCATCCTCCAATCACAAATTCACAATCACCAATTCACCTCACCATCACCATCTTCCCCCATTTTGACCTCCCACCCAACCCAACCAAAAAAAAGCAAACAAACTATGCCTTCACCTTCACCTTCCTCAACATCCTAAATCCAACCATAACCCAACCCAACTCATTTCTTCCCATCATTCACATTTCCCAATCTAAAAAATGATCATCCAAATACTCATAATAATCACCTTACTCTCCCCTCTTACAAAATCAACCCCAACTCTCACAATAACCCCAAAAACCCACCTCCTCCCAACCACAAACTCAAACATAACCATCTCCTGGTCCCAAATCCCAACACCCTCCCACCTCGATTTCCTCGCCCTATACTCCCCACCAACATCTCAACCCCACCACTACATAGGCTACTTCTTTTTATCCCAATCCCCCACCTGGCAAACCGGGTCCGGTTCCCTCACCTTCCCACTAACCAATCTCCGGTCCAACTACACCTTCAAAATATACCGTTGGACGGAAAGTGACATCAACTACAACAAGACTGACCATGACAGGAACCCGCTACCGAGGACGAAGCATTTGCTGGTTGGGAGTGAGGAGGTGGGGTTTGAGAGGCCACATGGGCCTGAGCAAGTGCACTTGAGCTATGGAGATGGGGATGGGGAAATGAGAGTTGGGTTTGTGAGTGGGGATGGTGGGAGGAAGTGGGTGGAGTGGGGGGAGGGGGAGAAGGGAGGGGGAAGAGAGAGAGTGGAGTGCGGGGTCGAAAGGTATGGTAAAGAGGATTTGTGTGATGCTCCTGCGAATGATGGAGTTGGGTGGAGAGATCCTGGGTTTATTCATTTTTGTGGTATGAGTGGGTTGAAGAAAGGTGTTAAGTATTTTTACAAGGTAATTAGGAATTTACTAATGTAAGTTTGATTCAAGTTATTTAGGCTGTGTTTTGTTGGTCGGTAGCGCGCGCTCTAGTTTGGGTTTTTTTCAGTTCAGTTATAGTTATAGTTTTAAATGCACTTGGATGGTGAAAATTATTCAATATGAAGCAAAATGGAACTTACTCGTTATGTAGTTGATTAGTTTTAGTTGGTTGGTTTGTGATTTTTTAGGAATTATGTATACATATTAGTTAGTGGTAAGTTTTAGTTTGTTTTCTTTTTGTGTAATTAAGGTAAGATGTTTTTTTGGTAGTTAGTAATTTTTGTTTTTTTGGAAATAGTTAATGTAGCAATGCATTCAGGGTCCAAATGTTTTCTACAAGGTAATTAAGTTTGTTGAATGGAGTTGAAGTTAGTGTAGTTAGTTAGTGAGTTTGGTTGGTTGTTTGTGATTCTTTTTGGAAAGAGTTAATGTAACAATGTGTCTAGGGTGTATCTAGGAAAATAGGAAATGGTAGTTTCTGTATCGGGGAAAGGTTGGGTCTGTCTTGACCTTGTTGACTCAAATGGATTTGGGGATTTATTTTGGGTTGTTTTTGTTGTTGATATTGAGTGGAGTTTGAGTTTTGTAGATAGTTAGTGAGTTGGTTGGTTTGTGTTTTTGTTTTGTTTCTGGAAAGAGGTAATGCAATATTGCATTTAGGGTCTATCTCGGAAATGGTAGTTTCTATATCGGGGAAAGGTTGCATCTTTCTTGACCATCGTGACTCAAATGGATTTGGGATTGCATTGGGTTGTCGTCGTTGTTGTTGGGTCAATTCTCATGGCTTTGCTTAGGTGGGAGCTATTTGGTATGGGGTTATATTGTTGATGATGATGTGTTGTTAGTTGGTGATCTTGAGTTTGTGATGGAATTTGAGGTTTTTTAAGATTGATATGGAGTAAAGGGTATTCAATTTGTGTTAACTGCATTGTTATGATTAATTGATATTTCGGTTGGTAGGAGGATTAGTTATTAACTAAAGTTAGTTAGTCTTAGTTTGTAAATTGAGATGCGTGCTTGTGTCTTCTTATCCTGTTTTTAACTAGTATAGTACGGAGTATAAGAGTGTTGCATTGTTGCTTGGTTAAACTACCTAAAACAGTTTGTTTCTTGAATGGAAACAGTTTTCTTTTTGGGTGCAAAAGTGGTTGGTATAACATTCGATGCAAGCTTTTCTTCCCTTTCTGATATAAATGATCCATCAATGGGAAGACGTGTATCCTAGGTTTTATACCAAATTTATGCTTAAACAGTGTGTCTATGCTAATGTATATCTTTTTGTTTGACTTAGTTTTTGTGACTGGTTGTGTTGTTTGAGAAGGGTGTATATTTGTTTTCATTAATTCTACGGAGGTATATGTATTTGGATGACTGAGCCCGAGCCCCCCTGCTGTCATCAGAATCTATTGGTGTTCTTGACCTTTTTCCTTGTGCTTATGGTAAATAAACATGGTGATGAATCCGTTGTTTGCTTATAGGTTGGGAGTGATTCTGGTGGTTGGAGCCCAACTTACAGCTTTATCTCCAGGAATGAAGATTCTGAAGAAACAAACGCTTTTCTTTTTGGTGACATGGGAACCGCAACACCTTACAGAACCTTTATTAGGACACAAGATGAAAGCATATCCACTATCAAGTGGATTCTGCGAGATATGGAAGCTCTAGGGGAGAAGCCTGCTTTTGTTTCACATATTGGCGATCTCAGCTACGCGCGAGGCTATTCTTGGATATGGGATAACTTCTTTAATCAAATTGAGCCCATTGCCTCAAGGTTGCCGTATCACGTCTGTATTGGCAACCATGAATATGATTGGCCACAGCAACCATGGAAACCAGATTGGGCTATGGGAATCTATAACAAAGATGGAGGCGGTGAATGTGGGGTGCCCTACAGTCTCAGATTTAAAATGCCCGGAAACTCATCATTTTCGACTGGAACCCGGGCACCTCCCACTCGGAATTTGTATTATTCCTTTGATACAGGTTCTGTCCACTTTGTTTATATGTCTACAGAGACAGATTTTCTTCCAGGAAGTGCACAGTACAACTTCTTAAAGCATGATTTGGAGAATGTTAACAGGAAGAAGACCCCTTTTGTTGTTCTCCAAGGGCACAGGCCTATGTACACAACGAGCAACGAGCTGAGGGATGCTCCTATCAGACAAAAAATGATGGAACACTTGGAACCTCTGCTTGTGAAGAACAATGTGACTCTTGCCCTGTGGGGCCATGTTCACAGATATGAAAGGTTTTGTCCCCTGAATAATTTCACCTGTGGAACTATTGGGGAGAAACAAGGTGGATATCCAGTTCATGCTGTGATAGGAATGGCTGGTCAGGACTGGCAGCCCATCTGGGAGCCAAGAAAGGAACACACAGATATGCCAATATTTCCACAGCCAGAGAGGTCTATTTATCGTGGGGGTGAGTTTGGTTACACGAGGCTGCATGCCACAAAGGAGAAGCTTACACTTTCGTATGTGGGCAATCACGATGGCGAAGTGCACGATATGGTACAGATTTTCGCCTCTGGGGAAGTTTTAAGCGGTGGCCACCGGGAGGACTGTGATTCTAGTACTGATAAAGCAGAGACCACCAATAAAGCTGAGACAAAATCTGTAGTAGAGCGGCCATTATTTTTCCAGTTTGTTAAGGGCGCCAGTGTTTTAGTTCTTGGTGCATTTGTGGGATATATTCTTGGATTCGTATCACGGTCTAAAAGAGAAGCTCCAGCCTCTGGGAATAAAAATACCTGGCTTCCTGTTAAGACCGAGGAGTCCTGAAATCCAGATTTGTAAATGAGAAGCCGTGCTGGTAAGTGATCCTAGTTCTCGTACCTGTTTGTAAAGTTTGCCGGGGCATGTGTAAAATGCAGAAGCTGTACTAAAAGCATAAGGAGAGTACGAATGATCGATCAGATTAATAGGCTGTTAGAGATTTGTATATATTTTTCTTTTCAGTTTTTGTTTCCTTTGTCTGTTTGTATGTTGCTTACCATTAGAACAATTTTGTTGCCGGCATTCTTTCATGATTCATGTATGGGCCTTTTCTTTACCTGTTACTGTGGGGAGAATGATGTGGTTGAATCTCCATCTGCATAATACTGCAATAAACTCTTGTTGTACAATACAAGCCTTTTTAAATAGTATAGCATACTTCACATTTGGCTACCACTTTTTAAAGCAACTGGGTTTTGTGTCTGTTATTCTGAAGTGACCTCGTTCTCCTTGTGTAACTGCATAATCATATTCGGGTAATACATTGTTCGGCACTAACAGTTCTTTCCGTTCTACTATCATATTTCTTTCTTTGAAACAGCTGGGAATAAACTCTTTCCGTATTGATTATTTGATGTCCCATTTGTCCATTAGGATTTAATTGTGAAGGTAAACAATGAAAGAAGAGATTGATCCGTCAGTTCCAAGTAACTTGTCAAGTTGTCAGGCACTCAGGTGGCGTGTCATTTTCAGTTGATGTCAGTAAGTTGTAGTTGCTTTGTCAAATGCCAACCGATAGAAAGATCGACTGATACCCCGTAGTTTATTGGTAGCGCTTTCAGAATAAACTTACTGAAGAACGAGTTGATAATATCAGTCCTGCAGGCTGCAGCTTAAGCCTTAAGGTTTGCAGTTGTGCTGTTTCTCAATTTTGTTCATTCCACGTATACTTAGGGTCGGAATTCTCCATGAGGACAAATTTGACAAGCACAACTCTACGAGATGTTATTCTGGTCAGACTTGCGCGCTAATGGCCGAAGATTTAGTTCATCCAAAGTTGATATCTCAAGCAAACATTGATTGCATCGTGTAAGGTAGTGTTGCACAACAAAGAACAAATAACTAACGTAGGGAACAAGCGAGAATATATTGTCTCTTCTTTGAGAGAGATATTTTTTTTTAAGCATAATCTATCATTTATAGGGAGGAAATATATCTTTGATGTGGAATATATTTTCTTTCTGCAAAATGGGCGAGGGATATATTTTTCCTTCCTCAAAACTAAATCCTCCTTTGTAAATCTCGGAAAAGGAGTCAACTTGGATGAGAAGTCAACTTAAATAGAGATTCGTCAAGGCACCTTTGACCACAACAGAAAGATATGAAATAACACCATACAAAATACAATTCATTGCATACCTTTTTTAGATTTACCTCATCTCAAATTTCTATAATAACTTGACCGTCGGAGTGGGTTTTCTCCGAAAACCACCCTTGGGGCAGTTAAGTTTTCTCATCATCGCAAGTCCATCTCTAGTCGTTTGCTCATTCTCGGAGATGCGTCAATAGATCAGTTAACCAGTGTCAAAGCCTTTTCGGAGCAAAATAATTTGCATGTACCCAAATAATTTGCATGTCCCAATCTTTTAGATTCATGTATAATAATCAATAATCCCTCCTTTAATCCCAATCCCCTTCAACTTATCACATTTAATAATCCCAATCATGTTCATCCCCTCTACCAAACGAGTCGTCGGGGTTTTCATGTCTTTGCATTACTGTAACAGATACCTCTACCAGTCTAATTTTATGAATGCATTTCGGATTGGGTTTAAAATGTACATTCATGTATTGCGTTTTCTTTTGGGTGGATGTATTGACCTGACCGCCTTTTCTCTTTTTTTTTGAAGGGATTGGCCGGACCGCCTGAGTTGAATACAGAATACTTGAATGTAACTTTAGATTATAGTACTACTTCAGTAATTTCATTTAGAAAACTTTTAGTATTCTACAATTTTTTATTTATTTTCTCTCAATATTGTACAAATCTACAATTGAAGGCAATCAATTTGATTTCCTGCTCTATTTTTACAAATCTACAATTAAAGGGAATGAAATCAATTTCCTGCGCTATTTTTGTGGATGAATCATCAACCATCATCAATCACGGTCTAACTTACTACAATTACATTAAGGATTTGACTGTACACATTACGTTTGCTATACCAGAGTTACCGTAATTGGGTACTAAATAACCAATCCTATAAATACCCTCCTATTAATTCTTAATTCTTTCGATAATATTAACTCTGCCGTAGGTTTATCCACTCTTCCTCAGATCAAACCATGAAAGAAACTTGCGTGAGCGTCCTTTTCATTATTCTGGTGGCCTTTTCAGTTTCGACTGAAGCAATATCATTTAAACAACCAAAAACAAATGTAACTATCACAAATTCACTAGGAAAAGGAACTAATCTCCTAATCCATTGCAAATCAAAAGACGATGATCTTGGAGAGCACACTTTGTCATACCAAAGTAAATATATGTTTGCATTTCGCACACAATTCTTCTCGTTTGGTACAACCCTCTTCTTTTGTGGGTTTACATGGAATGATAAACTGCATTGGTTTGACATATATGACGACAATAGGGACTCGGTTCTCTGTGGCAAAAACTGCCAGTGGCAGATAAAGGCAAACGGTCCATGCTTGTTCGGTGCTAAAAGTAAGAAATATGATGTTTGTTTTGGGTGGAATGAGCAGATTACAATGTAATACGGACTACCATATGATTGTAGAGTTAGGGATATTGCTCTTTATCCTTGCCAATACAATACATATGGTGACAATTGTGTTGCAATATTTATGTTATTGCCTTATTTAATAAAGTTTTAAAGCTAGTTCTTATTCTCTTTTTTCCTTTGACCTTATTGATCTCCTATGAATAGCTTTGACGTGACTTTGAGTTTCAAGCCCATATATATACTCGAAAGTGAAGTTTACTAGCTTACAACTCATATATGTAGTATTAGAGCAACTAGTTTACAACTCATTAGAGGTTTCAATACATGTCACACCACCTTTCAATTCACTTACAATTTTTACTCCTCTTTAAGATTATTAGTAAAACTCTCTTATAACTTTGCTACAACTTATGTAAACTTGTGCACATTTATCATAAAGTAATTTTAGTTTTTCAATAATGTTTAAAGAAAATAAAAATTGTAAAATAAACCAATCACAATCGAAGTATTAAATATAAGAGTTGTAACAAGAGGTATTCATATGAATACCCCTACTTACAACTCACCTAGAATTTTTCTAAAATTATTGGTAAAACTAGACTTAAAACTCACTATAAAACTCATGAATACCGGCACGCCCTAAACTACACCGTCGCTACGTATGTTACTCAATTTTAACATAACTGAATGCTTAATTGCGCTAGACTAGACACGAGGCAAATTGTCATCAATGTTTAACTTTATCTCAGTCCTTTTTATAGACGACGTTTCTACTCAGGGAGGCTGAGAACACTGAAGCATATAATTATACAGTAATTAATACACTCCTTATCTGAGTCTGTAACGCTAAAATCAGAACATTAACGAGACTATTTGTCATCACCAACTTTTTTTTTGGGTGTAATGGGGCATTGAGGCCGGTAAGAATCGATCCCCCAACCTTAAGGGTTGAAGGTGTGCTCTCTACCACTTGATCGATTTAGTTTGTTCCAATCAGAAAACTAGAAAATTAACGAGACCTGAACACGCCCCCTCCTCCAGTTCTTCTAGGAATGCCCTTTGAAGTGCCATCAACGTTCAGTCAGTGGGGGAGTCCAGTTGACTTCTATCATACACATTGCGTTCCTTGTTGCCAATCAGTCTGGTATCTCTAGTTTTCTTCGCTTCCGGGTACTCACTTGAGCGTTGGCATACAAACGCATGCTTAAGGTGAGGGATGCACATTGTGATGTTTCTCCAACTCCAAATCCACCGCACACCATTTGCAAATTTCGGTGCCCAGGTCTTGCTAAATTATATTGGAGGTTAGCTTGTAGCCAGTCTTGTAAATCAAGGGAGTAGAATGTGGCTTTTAATCGAATAGGCAATATCCGATATTCCCAAACGCTCCTTTCTTCGTGGCAGTCTCGAAGTAAGTGTTTGCTTGACTCGATTTCTCCACATAGTTTGCTGTAAGGGTTGGACGAGAGGTGCTTGCGCTGCGTACCTTTGTAGCATTTGAAAGGAAGCTGTTAACTGTTATGCATAGCTAGCCAGATTACCCGTTGGGGTGCATCAATATGCCATATCGATCGGATCCCATTTTGCTGGATCGTGCTCCATATTATCTTCATCCTTTTGAATGATCTCCAACGCGCTTTTAATCGAGAATTCTCCTCTAGAGTTAGTACCGTCCCACGTTATCTAGTCTGGAGCATCTTGTGTGGACATGACCTCATGTGGTGCTATGGACAGTAGTATCTCTTCTGGTAATTAGTTTGAGAAGTCACTCCACAACCATTGATTCCCGTCCCAGCTACAGTTTTATGCAGCTCCTCTTCTGGAATGGGGAAGAGAGCTGCTTTCTCAAGCGGACTGTTGGTTGCCCAGTTATGAAGCCAAAAGAATGTTCTTTGGCCGTCACCAATCACTGACCTGATCCCATGTCGCAGCACTTTCCTAGATCCAACAATCCCTCAACAACTAAACCATTGAATATGTTATCAATTTGGTGGGTGCCCTTTTTTTGAATCCCTGACCAGAGTTAAAGAAAAAACAGAAGAAATATTTTACTGCAATACAAGAATTTTTAAATAGTATAGCATACTTCACATTTGGCTACCACTTTTTAAAGCAACTGGGTTTGTGTCTGTTATTTCGAAGTGACGTCGTTATCTCCTTGTGTAACTGCATAATCATATCCTTTTTTTTTGACACAGAAAGATGAACATTGTTATTAAAAACAGAAAGGGGTAAGTTCCCTGCGCCTGGCCAGGGTGTGTGCTTCCCCTACAACTTCTCTAGGAACAAAAACAAGTGCACAAGAATGTAAAAGAAGGATATTTTTGCAATTCTGATAATACATTGTTCTACATTGTTCTATCATTTTTCTTCCTTTGAAAAACAGCCGGGAATAAATTAACTTTTTCCATATTGATGTTCCATTTGTCCATTAGAATTAATCTGTTAAGGTAAACAATAGAAGAGATTGATCCGGCAGTTCCAAGTAATTTGTCAGGCACTCATGTGGCGTGTCATTTTCAGTTGATGTTAGAAGTTGTGGCTGCTTGCTTTGTCAAATGCCAACCGATCGACAGAAGATAGACTGATACTCCGTAGTTTATTGGTATTGCTTTCAGAATAAACTTAGTGAAGATCGAGTTGATAATATTAGCCCTGCAGCTTAAGCCTTAAGGTTTGCAGTTGTTGTGCCGTTTCTCAATTTTGTTCATTCCGATGTTACACTTAGGCTCTGTTTTGTTCAACTTATTTGTTACAGTTCAGTTAAGTTCAGTTTTTTTCAGTTAAGTTAAGTTCAGTTCAGTTTGTTCCAGTTAAGTTCAGTTCAGTTCAGTTTTTTCCAGTTCAGTTCAGCTTTTTCCAGTTAATTGTTTAGCTATATTTACACTATAATTTCTTCCAGTTCAGTTTTTTCCAGTTAACTTCAGTTAAGTTCAGTTTTTTTCAGTTAAGTCCAGTTAAGTTCAGTTTTTTTCATTTAAGTTTAGTACAGTTAAACTTTTATCCAGGTGAACAAAACAGAGCCTTAGGGTCGCAATTTTACACGAGGACAAATTGGACAAGCGCAACTCTACAAAATGTTATTTTGCTCTAACTTGCGCGCTAATTAGCACAAGATTTAGTTCATCCAAAGTTGGTATCTCGATCAAACATTGATTGTATCGTGTAAGCTACGGTTGCAGAACAAAGAACAAAGAACAAATACGAGTAACTCTATAGAAAAACATAGTGTTGGGAACAACTAACAAGCGAGAATATGTTGTCTCTTCTTTGAGAGAGAGAGTGCTGATATGTCTCCTCTTTGAGAGAGATATTATGAGCAGAATCTTATTAATCCTCTCCTACAAAAAATTGTGTAAACCCGTTTCATAAATGAGACTAGATATTAATGATCCCTTCCTGTTATTCAATCTCATCTATGAAACGGGTTCACATAAATTTTTTCTGTAATTCTTAATTCCTTAGATAATATTAACGGTCAGACTGGTGTAGCAAACGTGTACAGTCAAAATCTTCAATGTAATTGCAGTAAGTTAGACCGAGATTGATGATGATTGATTATTCACCCACTAAAATAGCGCAGGAAATCGATTTCATTGCCTTTTATTGTAGATTTGTACAATATTGAGAGAAATAAATAAAAAATTGTAGAATACTGAACGATCCTATAAATACCCCTCCTATTAATTCTTAAATCCTTCGATAATGTTAACTCTCCCATAGGTGTTTATCCACGCATTCTTCCTCAAGCCATGAAAGAAACTTACTTGAGCGTCCTTTTCATTATTCTGGTGGCCTTTTCAGTTTCGACCCATGCATTTTCCTTTAAATCACCAAAAACAAATGTAACTATCACAAATTCACTAGGAAAAGGAACTAATCTCCTAATCCATTGCAAATCAAAAGACGATGATCTTGGAGAGCACACACTGTCTAACCAAAGGCAATATGCATTTGCATTTCGCCCACAATTCTTCTCGTTTGGTACAACCCTCTTCTATTGTGGGTTTACATGGAATGGACAATTGCATTGGTTTGACATATATGACCAAGATAGGGACTTAGCTCTCTGTGGCAAAAACTGCCAGTGGCAGATAAAGGCAGACGGTCCATGCATGTTCGGTGCTAAAAGTAAGAAATATGATGTTTGTTTTCGGTGGAATCAGCAGATTAGGATTTAATACGGAGTACCATATAATAGTTGAGTTAGGGATGGATATTGCTCTTTATCCTTGCCAATACAAAATATATGGTGACAATTGTGTTGCAATATATATCTTATTGCCTTAATTAATAAATTTTTAAAGCTAGTTCTTATTCTCTTTTTTCCTTTTACCTTATTGATCTTCTATGAATAGCTTTGACGTGACTTTGAGTTTCAAGCCCATATATATATTCAAATGTGAAGTATATTTAAGTCTAAAGTGCACCGCCACTAATCCAAGTTAGGTTGGTGTAGTAGTTTGTACTTCATCCCTTAAACAAGTGGTTGGAGGTTCGTCTCCTAACTCTTGCGAATGGAAAAACTCTTTGGTCAGCCTCCTACCGCTTAGTGCGCTGACAGTGGGGCGAAATATCGTTCACCAAAAAGGTGAGTACCCTGAGAAATAAAAAAAAGCACCGCCGCTACGTATACTGCTCGATTTTAGCATAACTCAATGCTTAATTGCGGTTTGACCAAAAGAAAAATGCTTAATTGCGCTAGGCTAAACGAGGCAAATCGTCATCACTGTTTAACTCTATCTCAGTCCTTTTTATAGACGTTTCTACTCAGGGAGACTGAGAAACATTGAATCATACAGTAATTAATATACTCCTTATTTGAGTCTGTAACGTTATTAAAATCAGAAAATGAGACTATTTGTCATCGCCAACTTTAACATGCTATCAATTCAACACTTCTTGCGGTATCATGGAAAAAACTTGTGTGACCTCCGAATTAATGACCCACATAAAAATGTGTCTATCTCTTTCTAGAAATAAATAAAAATTGTTTATTAAATTTGGAGAGAAATGTATATTTTATACTATCGGGTTAGTGACCAGGTGGGTCAACCTAACAATCTTTCGGTATAATACCTAGTGTGCACTATGCAGCAATCGACCCCAACCTCCACCCTCCTCTTCTTTAAGTAGTACGTTGTCCAATGACTCAATGAGTACATGCTTGCTTGTACGTTGTTGTTATTATAAAATATAAAGAAAATCAAGAAGATAAATCCATTCATGGATAGAGGCACACTAAATAAATCACACAAAAAGATGAAATGTTGGTGGCAAACTGCGTATTGTCCGTGTAAAAAGTCATGTTCTTTGTTTTTTTGTCTACGTAATTTTTTTTATTGGTCTGCATATTGCCATGAACTTCTCTCTGCTAATAATCAAGAACTGTATGGGCTAATATTGGTTAGTTCTAACCCAATATGCTATAGGCTCAATTAGCCTAAACCTCCTATACAAGAAAACTCACATCACACATTACAACCTATAAATAGCTCTAAAGAGGCAGCTGAAAACTCACCTCACACATTACAATCTATAAATAGCTCTAAAGAGGCAGCTCAGCTGAAAGGTATTATGATATCACTCTCATTACTCTCACCTCTCTCACTTACTTATTGGGCACTCTAATCATCAGCCGCCTAACTTAACAGTTGGAGGGAGTTCTCAAATTTTTGTTGTCAATTTTCAAAATTTTAACAAAATACATCATAACAAATTTTTTAATTTCTTTTTTTTTAGAACAACAAATGTTTTAATTTCAATTATAACTTCATTATTGCTAAGTTGAAAATATTTAAAAAGTAAAAACTTAAAACTCATAGTGATCCTGAACAGGGCTTAATGTATTTTTTTTATCTCTACCACCGAAAGAAAAGGTACATTAATGATCAAAGAGAGTACGTAGTCATATTTTGATTGTGGAGCGCTCCTTACCAACTCTTGAACAATTGGGGTCGCTTTATTACTTAGGGTCGGTTCTGCAAATTTAGATGAAACTGAAGTTGTAGCTAAACCTCAAGGTAAAGCTCAAGGTAAAGATGATTAGTTAGCTGAATCTAAAGTTGAAACTTATAAATAATCTAATTACGGTGTTTGGATTAAATAGTTGAAACTGAAACTGATGAATATAAAATGACATATAAGGAAAAATTCTAACCGTCAATTATTAAGGGTGATATTTTTAGTATGGTAATATTGAAATATACAAAGTTAATTGATATGAGATTATTGATGAGCTGACTCATATAGCTTCCCCAATAAGCTAGCTTATTCGATAATCTGTCTCCATAAGTTTACAAAACGAACACAGCTTATTTACAATAATTAGGCTTATCTTATAAGGCGAGTTTAAGATTATTAAATAAACTGCCAATAAGATGCGAAACGAACATGGCCTTAGCTTGTGGGGTATGTAACTATCCTGCTCTTATACCTAAAACTCTTTTTTTTTTTTTTTGATAATTGGGGATGGGGAGATTTTCATTAATAGAATAGCCATACGGCATCTACATCGGAAAACACCCTAGAACATACTAAATCAACTATACTAATACAAAA